>CAOKZL010003339.1:0-105090 GCA_948472985.1 Iguana delicatissima | reverse complement strand
TGGACATTCAATTCAATTAGAGTCTTGGGAGCAAAGCTGGCAACAGACACAAAAATTTACAGTAGCTCAGAACCTGAAGGAAAATTATTATAAGTTTCTACATAGATGGTACATGACACCAGAAAAATTAAAGAAGATATATAATACAGGAGCAGGGAAGTGTTGGAAGTGTCAAGAGACTGTTGGTACACTATTTCATATGTGGTGGACATGTCCTAAGGCTAAGAAATATTGGAATGAAATACATAATATGATATGTACAATACTGAGGGTTCAATTTGATAAGATATCGGAATTGTATTTATTAAATATGACACATATGTTTAATGGAATTGTCATAAAGAAATATTGGAGAATAATATTGTATATGATTACGACAGCTCATATTGAATATGCAAGGTTATGGAAAACTCAGCAAATACCTACAATAGAGTAATGGTGGGCAACATTTATTGAAAATCGAAACGCAGATATAGTCTCTCAGAGACTAAAAGGGAAATCAGACAATGAGATTAATAAAGAATGGCAAATTGTTTTGGATATTTGCTGGGTTCTGACAGAAGACAATGCGTAATTCATGGTACAGAATTTTTTTAGGAGGTGATAAATAGTTGAATATCATGGAACAAGTATATGGGGGTGGAAAAGCAGGAACTATCTTCTTATATTAACAATATATTGTGATACATAACATTGACATTTCAAAGAAATAACAGAGAATGAAATCCAGAGAGGAGTGGAAGACAGTAGAAACAATTCAATGAAATGTACAATGAGAAATGTGTGTTTTATATGTTGGAATTGCAATAAAATTATATATATTAAAAAAAACAATAAAAAGGGCTTTTTTAAATATGTCCGCAGCAAAAGGAAAAAGAAGGAGACGATAGGGTCGCTGCGTGGAAAGGATGGCAAATTACTAACAGGGGGAAGAGAAAAGGCAGAACTACTTAACTTCTTTGCCTCAGTTTTTTCCCAGAAGGATACAAGCACTCAACCTGGCGGTTCGGGAGCAGGTGAGGAAGCAGGGGAAATGCGGCACATAATAGGTAGAGAGGCGGTACAGGAATACCTGGCCACACTGGATGAATTCAAGTCTCCAGGGCCAGATTAATTACATCTAAGGATATTAAAAGAACTGGCAGAGGTCATTTCGGAACCACTTGCTATAATTTTTGAGAAATCTTGGAGGACAGGAGAAGTTCCAGCAAACTGGAGGAGGGCAGATGTTGTCCCCATCTTCAAGAAGGGAAAAAAAGAGGACCCAAATAATTATCGCCCAGTCAGCCTGACATCAATACCCGGAAAGATCCTGGAGCAGATCATTAAGCAGTCAGTTTCTAATTACTTAGAAAGCGATGCGGTAATCACGAGAAGTCAACATGGATTTCTCAGAAATAAGTGTCAGACTAATCTTATCTCTTTTTATGATAGAGTTACTGGCTTGGTAGATGAAGGGAATGCTGTGGACCTAGCATATCTCGATTTCAGTAAGGCCTTTGACAAAGTTCCCCATGACACTCTTGGATAGAAGCTAGTAAAATATGGGCTGGGCAGGGCTACTGTCAGGTGGATATGTAACTGGTTGACTGACCATTCCCAAAGGGTGCTCACCAATGGCTGCTTTTCATCCTGGAGAGAAGTGACTAGCAGGGTGCCGCAGGGTTCTGTCCTGGGCCCAGTGCTATTCAATATCTTCATCAACGACTTGGATGAAGGAATAGAGGGCATGCTCATCAAATTTTCAGATGACATTAAATTGGGAGGGGCTGCTAATACGCCAGAGGACAGGATCAAAATTCAAAATGACCTGGACAGATTGGAGAGCTGGGCCAAGGCTAACAAAATGAAATTCAACAGAGAGAAGTGTAAGGTCTTCCACTTAGGTAGAAAAAATGGAATACAGAAATATAGGATGGGGGACAAGTGGCTGGATAGCAGTACATGTGAAAGGGATCTAGGAGTCTTCATAGACCACAAGCTTAACATGAGTCAGCAGTGTGATGTGGCAGCCAAGAAAGCCAATGCAATTCTCGGTTGCATCAATAGGAGTCTGGTGTCTAGATCGAGGGAGATACTGGTACCACTCTACTCTGCTTTGGTTGGACCTCATCTTGAATACTGTGTCCAGTTCTGGGCGCCCCAATTCAAGAAGGACATGGTCAAGCTGGAGCAAGTCCAGAGGAGGGCGACCAAAATGGTGAGGGGCCTGGAAGCCATGCCCTTTGAGGACAGACTTAGAGAGCTGGGTATGTTTAGTCTGCAGAAGAGAAGGTTAAGAGGGGACATGATAGCTATGTTTAAATATTTGAAGGGATGCCATGTAGAGGAGGGAGAGGGCTTGTTTTCTGCTGCTCCAGAGACCAGGACAAGGAGCAGTGGTTTCAAGCCGCAGGAGAGGAGATCCCACCTGAACCTCAGGAAGAACTTCCTGACGGTCAGGGCTGTCTGGCAGTGGAATATGCTGCCTCGGAGTGTAGTGGAGTCTCCTTCTTTTGAGGTTTTTAAGCAAGAGGCTGGATGGCCATCTGTCGGGAGTCCTTTGAGTATGTTCCTGCATGGCAGGGGTTGGACTGGATGGCCCATGTGGTCTCTTCCAACTCTACATTTCTATGATTCTATGATTTTGACTGTGTCTCTTTTCCCTCTCAGTTTTCTAAGATAAAAGACCATGGAGAATTTTCTGAAGTTGCATGTAGCAAGAGAAGGAAGCTTGCTAAATCTTTGAGTCCATTCCAACCCCTTTTAACAGATGCACATTCTCTACCACCTCTTGCCAACAAGGTTGCTAGTGTCAAAATTCAACCTTTTTTTCTTACGTCAGCAAGACTAATTAATATAAAGGCAGGTGTGTGCGCATGCATGCGCGCGCGCACACACACATATAAGAACAAAATACTTGAGTGCCACAAGTATGTATCCTCTTTTGATTTAAAGCCATTCTGTTTCACTATGCTCTAGAACTGGCGAAACTAGTTCAGCATCGAGGGTCATGCTCAAAGTGAATTGAGGGCCAGAGAGGCCTAGCTAGCATACTGTTTCTTTCAAAAATCCAGCTAATAACAGACATACTTTGCATAATATTTCCACAGACAGCTAGTTGCTAATGATACCCAAATTACTAATTGCAAGAGCACTCTGCTCATCCTAAAGATATCCACCCTTGGTCAGACTAAAGGGAAAAAAATACTAAGGGGTTACTGTTTATGTACTGTTTTCCAAAGGGAAAAAAAAAATCACCCTGAGACAATAAAAAATATGTACACACTTGGCCCTCCGCGTTCACTAGGGTTGGGGGCATAGGACTGTTGCAAAAGTGAAAAATTCACAAATATCAAAATTTGTGTGTCTGTGGGAAGGGGGCTAAGGCATGGGTGGAGACAGTGGGTGCCCAATGTCTAAACCCAGGTCAGGGAAAGGAAATGGTTGGCATGGTAATCCTGTACTTCCTCTCTCTTGCCCATCTTCTTCCTTGGGTATATGGAGATCTTTGGGAGATGGCTTGTGGTCCTGAGAAATCAGGCTTTGGGCTGTTCTTGACTGGCCAGGCAATGGCTGGTAGAGGAGGAAGATGACTGGAGGGAAATTTTTAAAATGCTGGGCAGCCTGATTGGAGCCACCAAGAGGGAAAGTTCCCTCCCAAAAGTAGTACCTGAGGTGGGGGAGCAGGGGTAGGAGAAACTCTCAAATAATCAAGTCCGTGAATGTCAAATTCACAAATGTGGAGGGATGACTGTACTTGCATAAAATGTCCCCATGTTAGTTGATAGGTATAAATGCACATTTAGAAAAGTTAGTATCACAGAATACATCTCACCACAGTCAGTAAGACATCTGGCTACTCACTGTTTTTGAATCTTTTAGAAAGTTTCTTTTCCCAAACTATATCTCCCTGAATGCCCCAGTTAGCACAGGCAACCTCAAGCTCTCCTGGCTTTTTTGACTCAGTGGTGTAAATCCAGTAAGTAAGTATCCCTCTGAATCAGTTGAACTTTTACAAGTCTTGATTTACCACTCAGTAATAGATTCATGAATTTACCTTTCTTGGAACTATCAACCTGATTTAGGCCAGAGGTGGGCAAATACGTGGGGGCCTCACAAACTGCACCCTCACACACAGAAACCCTAAATACCTGTGTTTTGCTCTATGGTCCCTCTCAAAATGACATCAGGAACTGATGTCACATCATTCCCTATTGTCAATTTGAGAAGGAGTGAAAAGGAAAATGGCAGTATCTGGGATTAGTACAGAGTTCTGTGGTTCTTGTGGGGATGGGGTGGGTGTATGTTTATGTGTTTTTGCATGTTTTGGGGGCTTTCTGCATAAGTTTGGGGCAAAATTGTCCAAAACTAGCACCATTTAAAAAAAAAATTGAATAGTTTGGAAAAAAATTAGAGTATTTCAGGGTGTGAAGATTCAGGGGTCACAAAAGTGGGGTCCAGCTGTATGTGGCTCACCAGCCACACCACTGGCTTGGGCCTTTGTTTTTAAACTCAACTCTGACTGGACAGCTTTTCAAACTGAGGATGGCTCTTTGTTCCCATGTCTTGGATTTATGATGGGCCTATGAATTAGACCCTCAAAATGCCCTGTCATCAACAGCCCTTCTCAGGTCTTCCAAACTCAGAACTGTAGCTTGTTTGATTTAGTCAATCTATTTATAATGCAGCCTTCTCTTGTATTTGCATTTGAGTTGTACTTGCATTTGAGTTCACCAAGCAGTGTAATCTTTTCCAGTGGGTCATAGATTCTTAAGAGTTAGAAGGGACCACAAGGGTCATCAGATCAAATACCCAATGCAAGTACCCAATTACAGCACTCCAAAAAGATGCCCATCCAACCACTGCTTAGGGACCTCCAAAGATGGAGAATCTACCACCCTCTCAAGCAGTCTATTCCACTGTTGAACAGTTCTTACAGTAAAAAAGTGCTTCCCATCATTTAGGTGGAATCTTTTTTTCTTGTAACTTAAGTTCATTGGTTTGTATTCTAGGCCCTTTCTGCACCCTACCTTTTCACGCAGACATCTGGTGGGAATCCCAGCATTGGCTCTGATGGGAGAGGAGCACAATGAGAGTGCTCCCCTCCACCCCAGCTGGCTCCATGGTAAAGAAAGTGTGATGGCCATGCCTCTTCCTTCAGCAGCAAAGCTAGGTACTTTCCCAGGCTGCCCTGGGGAAGGAAGCACAGCCATTGCAGTTCTGCAGCTTCTGCAGGCCAGGTAAATCCAGAATGATAGTGTGATCGCAGGTCATTAATGGGGAAAACCCGTCAATGATTTAATCCATGATTGCGCTGCCTGGAGACAGGGGAAGGATGGTACTGCAATGATGTCATGCAGAACCATTGTCCCAGTCTCATCTTTCTATCCCCATGGTGGGTTGGGAGAGTGCTGCGGAAGGGGCCCTAGACTCTGGTCATGTTGTCTAACAATGTGCCCAAAATATGATAGCCTCATATGAATCATTTTGGCTGCTGGTGAGATTTCAGGTTTAATTCGTTCTCAGACCCATTCCTTCAACTTTACTGAGCATTATCATCTTTTCCAGTAAGTCTGTGTTGTCTTGTGGGCAAACGATGACAGTCTGAGTTTGGTTATTTTTGCTTTTAGTAGAAGTTCAGGCTTGATTTTCTCTAGGACCATTCATGTATCTTTTTAGCAGTCCAGGGTATCCCCATCAACCAGTTTTGTCCAATTTTCACATCCAATCAAAGAAATCAGAAATACTAGGCCTTCCCTTCCGGCCGAATGGCGGACGTGAGCAGCAGCTCGGATTGAAGCTGCGCAATGGCGCGGCTCCGAGCTGCCTCCTGTTGGAGTCCAGCCACCTCTTTTGGCACCCTGAGGTGGCCAACCACCCCCTCGGTATGGGGGGTGCGGAAGTGGTCCGACAGGGACCCCAAAACTGGTGCGTAGTTCTGTTCTGCCTGGATGGGAGAGCAGCAGCAACCAGGGGGTCGAAGGACCATGACGGATCCAGTGGGACGTTGCTGCCGTGGCACAACCACCACCAAACGGCTTTTTTAAAAGAAGATACAATGAAACAATGAAAGAAATAAAACTTTGACCTGTCTCGTTCCCCACTTCCGAGAAAACCACAGCGAGAATGGCTTGCTATGAGGTGCAGGAGTGGCGGAGAAAAGACCCGGAGAAGCAAAGCTAGCAGTATGAGTTTGGCTTCAGGGCTGTAAGAACTGAGAGATTTCTTAAAGGGGCGGCTAACACTGAGGGAAAGAGATCGGCAAGATGTGGAGGACTGAGCTGTGTGTTCCTTTAAATTTTCTGCAGATTTTAAATTCTTCTTGACTCTTAAATATTTTAAACTGGATTAATAAGACTATTTATAAAACTGGATTTTCTAATAATTAATACAATCAATACAATTCAGATGGAGGAGGAAGGAGTTTGGACTGGGCTAATCTAAATGAAGGTGGTGTGAGTTTTGAGCTTCAGGATCAGGATCGAGGAGTTTTGAAACTATGATGACACGAGAGTACGTTCCATGAGCGTGCGTTCCTGCTTTTGTCTTTCTGATCTTTGTCTGTTGGTGTGAATACATGACTGGGTCGTGAATAAAACCTGGAATTGGAGGTTACAAAAGTGAACACCCCCTCGGAATGAGTGAGTTTGGCTGCAGGGGAGAGCAGTAGAGTGAAATGGAAAAGAAAAGGATGAATAGTGGCTCCACTTAAGGTGGCGAGGCAACTCGGAACTCTAAAGCGACAATAAACATACGTTGAAATATATTAAACATTTGAGATGGGTTCTGGGTTGTTGTATCAGAAATGTGTGGGGAAGCAAAGTAAAACAATTAATATGGGGTAAAAAGGGTTGTATAGGATGAAAATGTGCATTAGTTCAATGGGATTTTTAAACAGGGAACAATCTGATTGGGGAGTCTATGCTGGGCATTTGTAACCCCACCCCAGATGGCAGGGTGGTTCGGAACTTAAAGCGACAATAAGAGTACAGAAATGGATCCGAAAAGGGTTCTGAACCATAGTCCTGCCATTGGGTTTGGGAAAGAGCAAAGTATTAGAGAAAATAACTGGAGTTTTTTGGGGGTTTTTTTTGTGGCTGTTGTTTATGAGCTGTGTTTTGACTCCCTGGATATTATGACTACAGATCAGCGACAGAAGGTTACCGGCAAAAAACAGACTCTCTCCCTATTTGGCTATCCGGAAGTAAAGCGACGATGTGATGACGGAAAATTTTCAATTGAACTCTGGGTAGCCAGGTAGAAGAGGGAGGGAAGGGTATGAAAGGAAAACCGGGAAATAGAGAAAACAAGAGTGGAAGATAGAATGGTTTTTGGGGGGTAGATGACATATAGAGATGAATCTAAAATACTTATGCAGCAAATATGGGCAAAGGATAGATATGTATTTGTGTTTAATAAGATATTTGAAGGGGGTGAAAAATGATGGGGACTCAGTTTTGGTTGTAGCCTCGCGTCTGGGGGTGGGAAGGCTCAGAACTCCTAAGCAACAATAAGAGTACATAAAAATATTTTGAAGAGAGTTCTGGGCTAAGCTCTCATTGCTGGACGAAGGGTGGAAGACTGGATTTGGATCCCTTGAGAGGTTTCGGATATAAACTGGAGACAGAGGAGGAAATTGGTTTGCAGCTTTATTCCCCCCCATCCAGGTGGGTGAATTGGCTTGAACTCTTAAGCGACGATAAACGACGGAGAAATAACAAATAATGGGTTTGGCCGGGGGATCCCATGGGGTGGGGGAGAAGAGGAGATAAGATGTGTGATCCTGATTGAAATGAAGTAGAAGGTATTTTAATAGAATGTATTATAAAATAAAATAAAAAAATCTTTGTTAAATAAATTAGAATATGATAAAGATAAAGATAGAAAAAGTGAGGAAGAGGTAAACAGTAAATCAGCTCAGATTGTGGGTAATATAGTATTTTATTGTAAAGGTAAATAGGAGAGGAAGAAGGAAGGCCAGAATCGGGTACTAACTGGGAATCTATCAGTGGACCGGACTCATAAAGGAGTGATGAATGTCAATTACGTAACATATATCAGGGAAAGGCGTGTAAGAAGCTAGCTCTAGCAAGGGAACAACAATGTAATGTGGTACGGGAACAATACTGTGTGGGCTTCGGGGGGTGGGGACCGAGACAGGAATGGAAGAGCATAAACAATTCATGTTAAAATTCGATTTGAAATTGTGTTTTCATATTTGGAAATTTAATAAAATTATTATAAAAAAAGAAATACTATGGCCTTCAAGAAGTTAAACCACAGAAGAAAACTGAAACCTCAGTAGAGAAGGTAGCAGTGAAGTTCCAGAATCAGCAACAGCACTGGGAGGTGAGAATGAGAGAGGCTCTCTCAGAGACATTAGCAGCAGCATCTTAGCTAACTGTTCTTGGTATGGTGCAGAAAAGGACAACAATAAACTTATTCTGAATATCTTTTGCCTTGAACCTCCAACACTGTATGAGCTCTTTGATAGCTTGGCTCACAGAGCAGGTTTGAAAATCCTGTGGTCCTCCAGGTGTTACTGGACTGTATGCTCCAGCAGAAATATAGCCAATGGTGATAAGGGCTGCGAGTTGCATTTGCAGTCCAGCAACTTCTACAAAACCACAGGATTCCCATCTCTGAAACAGAGTTTTATCTTCTGCAAATTATAACATATAACGGTAATCATAGTCATGGATATAAATGTTGGCCAAATAGCAAAATACAACAAAATCCAAAATTCCCTGAAGAGTGATACCCTTATTGGCTAACCAAAATGCAGAAATACATTATGCAAGCTTTTGAACCTTCATTGGCTTCTTCATCAGGTAAAGATGTTAAAAATCATGCAAAAGAAGAAAAGTGACATCATCTACATTGTCACTTTTCATCTCCTGCATGATTTTTGACATCTTTGTCTGATGAGGAAGCCACTAGAAGTTCAAAAGCTTGCATGATGTATTTTCTCCATTTTGGATGACCAATAAAGGTATGGCTGTCTTGTGAATTTTGTATTTTGCTACAAATGACAGTATTGTTTATTCTGCCTGACAGCTAAGAATCCCAACAGAGGATCATGTTCCAAAATAGCTTGGGAAATGATACTTTTAGACCACAGTTTCCCCAGCTTGTATGAGCTGTCTCAGTATTGGCTGGGGAACTTTGGGAGTTCCAGTTAAAAAAACAAACTTCTCTGACCTCTCTGCTAAAACTCTTAATGTTGGGTGGGATGGGTTTGAGGTCTTCTTATGGGACAATTAGAAAGAAGATGAAGGAAGTTGTAGTAAAGGCATGAGGGGCTGGTGGTTCTCATGTTAGTGTGGGTTTGAACCGAAATGGTAAAAATGCTATCAAATCTATTGAACCCCATCCCCAAAACAGATTCAGATCTTTCAATAGCTCCTTTAAAGTTCAGATTAAAACATGGAGCAGATATACCACACCACAGCCATGGCACTCACCAACCACCAGTGAGTTTCTTAACTGTTAAGAGAGGAGAGTGGGCCTATTTTTTAAGTCTTTGTTTCCATGAAGCACTGAACTGGACATTTGTGATACTGAGTTGTCCACCCCATCTAGCTTCAGTCTATCACAGTCCTTGGAATGTTGTGAAGGGGGAGCTGGGGAGACATCAGTTGCCAGTAAAACAGCCAGTGTGAGTTCTGGTCAGCTAGGAGAAGGAAAGTAGGGAGAGCAGTATTGCAATGATCAGGGAAAGTTTAGGAAGAATACAATTGTAACAGAGTAATCTGGGTATGCTGAGCTGTTGTGTGCCTTCAAGTTATCTTGTTTCCAAATTATGGCAACCCTAAGACGAACTCTATCACAGGGTTTTCTGAGAGTATGTGATGCTCCCAAGCTGACCCAGTGGGTTTCCATAGCTGAGTGGGGAACTGAACCCTAGTCTCCCGGACTGTAGTCCAACCCTCAGACCACTAAATGATACTACCTCTTGGCTTCTCTTTAAACATAGTGAGCTAACCTAGTATTATTTACATCTAAAGAGAAGCCTTGAAAATCTTTCACTATTTAGAGATTAACCACTCCTGGCCTTATATTGTCAAGAGGATTTACTGGCTCTGAAGAACACCCCACAACAGAATTGAAGACAAGCATGCTTGTCCCTTTCTGGAATCTCCTTATTTCCTTGAGGACAACTCAGAGTGGACTTTAGAGAAGGGATAACATGGATGGCAGGAGCTCCAGAAAAGAAAAGAGATAACCTGGGAAGAGGGCTCTGTCACTGCATTTTAATGTTAAATCTCCTAGATCATTCTGTGCTTTCACAAGGTTTTTCAACGATCACAGAAGGTACATCTATATTCATATGTTACTAATCACCTGTTAAAATTTTGGGCTATGAAAGGAAAATTAACCAATCACCACAGCATTTATGTTGTGTGGGATCATAGGACTAAATTAATTTTTTGGCCCATGTAGACTTGCTGTTGTATGCCTTCAAGTGGTTTCCAACTAAGTTGAAGCTTTCATGGTTTTTTGGAGCTGGGAGTATGTGATGCACCCAAGTTCACCCAGTGGGTTTTGCACGCTGAGAAGAGAATTGAACCCAGGTTTCTAGGGTCATAATTCAATGCTCAAACCACTGCACTGCACTAGTTCTCAATTTAGACTGATCCCCTGAAATCACTAGGACTTATGTAAGTGAAGACAAATAGGTCTCATTTCTTTCAATCAATATACTCTAAGTGGTACTAAATTTGGATTTAGCCCATATTCTTTTTTCCTTTATGCACATGCACATTCCTGCTGGACATTTGCTGCATTGCAGCCATGGTTTAAGGTGACGGCATCTACTGATTGCCCTCTCCTCACCCACCAGACTAGCTCCCTTCTTGTCTCATTTTTCCCTATTAGTCAAGCAGTTGCCTATCCCATGTTTTTCATCTCTTCTCCAGTCTGTGCTCTTGTGCATAGATTTCTGAAGGGAAGCTGCTCCTCCCAGCAACATCTATAATACATTCAGACACCTGGGATGCAGGGAGAGGCTGTGCAGCAACCATGAGGCCTGGCAGAAATGCCAGCCAGAAATGCGAACATGCCCTGACTGAGGCTGCCTCCACTATAAATAATGTCAGCTGTAAAGAAATAAGGAAAGAGGCGGAGAGTTGGAACTATTCCTTTGTAGATGGCAAGAGGTATAAGGATTAATACCAGCCAGCTGATATCCTGCAAATCTATCAGTAGCTGCCAGAGCTTGGAAAAGTTACTTTTTTGGAAGATAAACCCCAGACCTTACCAACCAGTGTGGACACTAGCTGAGGTAAAGCAGACAACTTGCGATGCTGGCTGGAGAGTCCAGGATTAATAATCTCAAAATTAAATTTTTAAAATCGAAGTAATGGCTGTCACGTGGCAGTTATTCTACATGACAAGGGTAACTTCTTATCCCAATGGACACCTTACTGTAAATTGCAGTGAAGAGGTAGGGGAATCATGTATATACAAGGTTGGAAGTACACTTGATATGTGTATATTGAGGCTTGAAACAGAAACTTGGATTTTGTATCATGACACCAATTCTATCATTGCCCAAGGAGCTAGAAATATGCCTTTAAAAAGAATTAAAACAGAAATGGAAACTCTTGGGGGCAGTGCATGCCAGTCCAATGTATTTCTGACATAGTGCGGTCTGGCCATCCTTCAGATTTCTCAGTTTTAAAAACACGCGCACACATAGACACACATGCTTATCGCAGTCGCTATGTTGTTAGAATTACAACTTCATGTTTCTATCTTACCTACGTGGGGTGAGGTCCTCTAATTGAGGAAAGTAACAATTACACCTTAAGAAAAACTTCATTTCTCAATGGCATGAGCTGTTTGCCAGCACAATGGGATGCCTTGGGGAAAGGAGGTGGTCTCTCCTTCACTGGAAGTTATTAACCAAAGGATGAATGCTTTAGCTTTTATAAACTCCTGTATTGGAAGGGAACTAGACAAGATGATTCATCATCATCATCGTTGTTGTTGTTGTCACTATTGTGTACTTTCAAATCATTTCTGACTTATGGCAACCCTAAAGTGAACCTATCCTGGGGATTTCTGGGGCTATGTGATGCACCCAAGATCACCCAGTGGATCTCCATGGCCAAGTGGGGAATCAAACTCTGGTCTCCAGGCTTGTAGTCCAGTGCTCAAACTACTACACCACACTGGTTCTCAAGATGACCCTTAGCCTCCAACGTTTCATAGATGAAAGCTAGGACACATGTGGCTGAGCAAAAAACAAACAAACAAACAAACAGTATCTGGTTATGATGGCTGAAGTTACTAATGAGGAAGAATACACAAGCAAATAGATGCTGCAGCAGTCTGCTTCTGGCAGAGTCTACAGCAAGGGCAAGATTCAATCCTGCCCCGTTCCCCTCTCCTGCTGAGTTCATTGAGCACAAACGTGTTTTGCACTTTGAACTCAGCTTGCAGCAAGTGAAGGAAGCTGAAGGCAAAGGGGGAAAGGGGAAAGAGAGAAACTGCAGCATTTTAAAAGCAGCTGAAAAAGTGGAATGACAGGGAATTAATTGGGCCTGTCCCTGCCACTTTGGGACAGTTGGAGGGTATGGATGACTCTTGGAATTCTACATTTCTGTCATAACATGAGTAGAGCATCTGTGTGTGCCTTCTTGCACATTAAGTCTGTCAGTGGAAGGCCTTTTATGCATCTTCTCACTGTTTGAGGTAAGGCTGTTGACTTCCAGGGAGGAGGCCTTTTTGGTGGTAATCCTCAAAGAGGCACAGCCAATGCCAGCCTTCTAATCTTTTCAGCACCAAGCAAAGACATTTTTCATACCATTTTTACCTTGATCTTATTTTTGTTGCTGCTTCTATTTATTATGTATTCATACTTATTAAGTATAGTTGCCCTTATTCAGGGTTTATTCTCTGCTTTTCTATCCTCAAGGATTTTCACTTTCCCCACTCATACAGACACAGGGTTGGAGGGGCCGTTGCAGCCATTGCTTGATGCTGTAATTTCAGAGATAAATCATCTCACTCCAGCAGATGGCTGGTTAGACTCTCAAGATCTCCAGCAAGGGAAAACCAAAGACCCCATAGGTAATTGGCAGAGGGTTTGAGAGTTACTTTCTGGATTACAACTCTCAGTATGTCCCAGGAAATTCTGAGAGCCATAGTTTAAAAAGTAACTTTCTGGTAATTAGTCTCAAGGTCTGGTAATTGTCCTACCATCAAAGTGTAATTTATTAGCATTCTGCTGAAATCTACCGTGCAGTAGCAACTATTAAACCTAGTGTTGCCTTCTAGGGCAGAAGCAGACTTTTGACCTCTAGTAGTAGTAGTGGTAGTAGTAGTATTTCTCCTTTAGAAAAGGTGAGCTCCACAACATTATTAGTAAGACGGTGTTACGTAAATAACAAAAGGAACAGCTCGAGAGTGGCTGGCCTAATTAATGGACATTAGAGAACTGTTTGGTTGTCCTGCTGAGTCTATGAACCTTTAATTAGGCATGAACAAACCTAGAAGAAGCAACCCATGCTGACCATGGGATTCTGGGAGTTGTAGTCAAAATAATAATTATAGTCCAAACACATAGCAGTCCCAAAAAAGATCCAGGTTTGCCATGAAGCTGGGTGAAGCTGTTTCATCAGGTGGCAGAGCACTATGCCATGGGAAATCCCATGACCTACCCACCCCATGAGGGTAACTGTTGATCCAGAAAGCAGCTTCTATGACAGCTCTCTAGAATCAGCTGTTCTTGCTATCCTTGCACTCCTCTACCACAGGCTGAAGTGACAGGGAGGGAGGAGAAGAAGTCAAGAAGTCAACATCTTTTGCCACTGGTGTGGTAACAAGAGTGCACCCACCTACCATCTCAAGACAAGGCAGTTGTATGATTCTACCTTCCCCTTGCTAGAAAGCGGTTCTAGATAGAGCTAACTGTTTTTAAAATAACTGTATGTGAACGATCCTTACAGCTAAAACACTTCAAGTGTGACTTTCATGGTTTTAATTATTTGTGAGTTTTTCCAACCCCTTGCCCGGTGCTTCTTTTCCAGGGAACCTTCCCCTCTCAGTGGCTCCATTCAGGCCACACAGTACTTTAATAACCCACCTCTGGTCTTCCTCCTCCACCACCACCACCAGTTGCTGCCTGGCCAGCTAAGGACAGCTCTCAGCCTGATTTTTCAGCATCACAAGCCCTTTCCCAGTGCCCTCCTCTACACCCAATGAAGGAGATAGGCAAGAGAAAAGCCATCATGCCAAACCAGCCTGCTTTCCCTCTCCTTTCCCTGACCTGGTTTGGACCCTGGGTGCCTGTTCTCCCTACCATGTCTTAGCCCCCTTCCCACAAACAAACACACACATCTATTTTGATATTTGTGATTTTTCTACTATGGTACAGGTGATTTCCTCAGCCACCTCTTCAGTAGTGCCTTGACTCTGCAAACTGGCTTTACAGGGAACTGGCTGGCAGTTCAGGTGCTCTGTCCTCCTCTAGTCCTTGAAATCTTGTGGAATTAACCACCTTGGAGAGAACTTTTTGAAAGATAAGGCACAAATGCCACAATTAAAACAAACATGATTTTGCACAAATATTTTTCAGGGTTACAGTTCAAATTGTGCTATTTCTGAGCCAACATGTAGAGGTGTGTATACATTTGTTATGCTGACATTTGCTAAACTTGAAATGATATGCTCATATAGTTTTTAGAATGGGTCCTGAGACACAGGGAACAGGAGAACGGGCTTTTGGTATTCAATGGATTCTCAAACAATTAAAAAGAAATAGAAGTGGAGCCTGTGTGGTGATCTGAGTGTTGGATTATTGTTATGATATCAAAATGATATCATTTGGATTATTGTTGGATTATTGTTATGATATCAAAATGATATCTTTGGTTCACCAAAGGCCAGGCCAGTACACGGTGATCCGTGTACTGGCCTGGCCTTTGGTGAACCAAAGATATCATTTTGATATCATAATTCGGCCCTGTTCTGCCACCAGCCAAGTGTTTGTGAGGCCACCGAACAAGCACGAAGCTAGGCATGGCTACTATTTGTTGCTGTCACCAAACCAAGCCAGAGATTGCCAGATCTGCTTTAGGGGACCTCCCAAAACAAACACCCTCATTACCAATGCGTGATAAACAAAGAGACCCTCTGCCCTGAGAGGGCACCCTGGCGAGCTAGGTGCTTAACTGCTGAGCTAGCCACTTCTGCATACCAGCCATACTATTGTCAATTTGAAACATAATCATGTAAATTCTGACCTTTCGGAGGCATTGTCTCCAACCCAAAACTTACTGTTTTTGCCCAAGACCAGACTAGCCTACAATCGTTCTTTCCCTGATAAAAACCCCCAGTTCTGAGAGCTCTTTGGAACTCTCGCTGGATTGCTCTGGACTTCTACTTTCCCGTGCTGCCGCACGGTTCAGCGGATTCCCCTCAGCCGCCACACCGGGTTTCCTCTTGTACGATCGGCTTCCCCAGGACTGCAGGAAAGGTGGTGTATCACCCATTCCCCTTGAACTTTATTTTCCTTGTCTAGTTAGGAGTGTGTTCGTGTTTTCTTTAATAATTGTCTAATAAATCTTAATTGTTATTTGAACTGTTTGCCTACTCACTGACCTGACGCTGTAGGCATAGGGCAAAAGATCCCCGCTAAGTTACACTGCCTCTCCTTAGTCAAGAGAGTGCTCCAGCTAATTCCCCCCATCTTGGTTGTGTTTGTTTTGGTTGCTTGGGTGCCCCTCCCGGGACCCCCAAGTCACAGGGTAACATTATGACCCTGGAGACCAGGATTTGATTCCCCACTGAGCCATGGAAACCCACTGGGTGATGCTGGGCACATCATACCTGCTTAGCCCCAAAAGCCCCTTATAGGTTTGCCATAAGTAAATGACTTGAAGGCACACAAGAACAACAAGAGAACTGTTGCTCTGTTGAATTCCAGACTTCCCATTCTGAGGTGAACTCTATATATGCAGCTTTGAGGCAAGCTGTTCCAAGAGTTGCCCCATGGATAAACTGTAATCACCAACACAAGCAACCCCACAACCTATTCCAGTGGGGAGCAGGGAGGAAGGATCATTGCCATAATTAATACAATTGTTTTGCTATCAGAGGGTAAGCAGTTTCCTTGGAAGTAAGAAGCTATTATGTGACTACTGCTTGCTCAGTAGAACACAATCACAATGTTTAGAAGAAAGCTCTGTTCATCATATAAAATAACATTAATTTTTTACATTATCTCTAATTGTCCAAACTTGGCAGGGACATTCCCAATTAATCCTTCCTCATCCTACCTTTTCAGCTACTTTTAAAATGTCTCTGTTTTCTCCTCTAGCTTTCTCCCTTTTTCTACAGCTTATTTCAATAGGTGCAAATGGAGATAAAAGTGCAAACTCAGTAAACTTGGAAGGTAGATAACAAAAGGAAGGGGGTGAAGTCTTCCCAGTAGGCTCAGGTAAAAGCAAGCTGCTACTGCCTCCCCTAGCTTATGTATTCTTCTCATTAATAATTTCTTCCATATTGGCCACATTGTCCCAGTTTTTGTCTGTGAAATGTTGGAGGGTATGTTTCTACAGTACGTATTCCTATTACACGAGCAGGGCTGACCAAATGAAGGACCCAATGTCTGAAATGAAGAACAAGATGGCACTCAGTATTATTTCATGTATGAATGCTGACTGACTGGCAATAGAAGAACAGCCTCCTCAGCAAGATAGTGAAGGGGATGCTGGACAGGCTATCTAGCACAGAGCTTTCTCTGTTGGCTCTTTGCTCCCATCTGCTAGCATGCGCCACCTGAGCTGCGCACCTCTTCTTTCTAATGATAGGCCAGGCATGTAGAAGACCCACTGGAACATGCAGTAAGGGGGACACATCTTTTCTCTGTCACTGCAGAACTACAGTACATTTCTGGGGAAAAGCATCAGGGATGAGTAAACTCTTCTGTCTCATAGAATCTCTTTCTGTTCCTCACACCAGACTTGAAGCATGGAAAGTATTCATTGGCTAAGAACTCTCCTACAGTATTTCCTCCATTGGTTTGTATGATGCAAAGGATAGTGTTGAATCTGAGAATGTTAGAAAATCTGCTGTTGCTGGCAAGGCACTCCTGGTGCCTATTACTACAGAAACAGTGTGGTGCAATGGTTAGAATGCCACTGGTAAAGATTTGCTGCTGGAATGTCTCTCATCATAATAGATAAACACCAGTTTGGTGTGATGTAGTGGTTACAGTTTTGAACTATGGAACTAAGTGGGTGACCTTGAGCAGTAACTTTGACCTAACTTACAGAATTGCTATTGTGAGGATAAAGACTAGGGAGGGGACAGATAAAATTCCTCCAACTCTTTGAAGGAAAGGCAGCCTACAAGTGTAACCAATAGGCAATACTGAGTTCATCTTCAGTAGTTGTAGCCAAGATTGGATTTATACGAAGGATGTGTATCTCAGTGGATGAATACAGACTTTCCACAAAGGCCCCAGGTTTGGCCCAGAGCTTGGAAAAATTATGCTTATGGACTAGAATACCCACAATCCCTTCAATTATGCCTGGCCTGAATTGGGGTGGGTGGGTGGAGGGAGATAGAGTGTGCAAGGGTGAGAAGATTGAGTGTACATGTACAGGTGAGAATTGGAGCTATGAAACGTTCTCAAAGGAGATGAAATGTACAGCCAAGGAATAGGAGGAACAAGAAGACATTCAACATAAAATGCACATTCTAATTTGTAGCTGTAGATCAGGGTGGGGAGTGATAGCTCTTCAGATATTTTGGACTGCAACTACTATAACTACTCACCATTGTTTATGCTGGGTAGGACTGATGAAAATGTCTTGGTCAAAGTGTCTAGAGGACCATAGTTGCCCTCTCTTGGTATAGATGCAATCTTAGAAATAACTACTATCATAGAAGTACAATCCATTTTATCACAGGAAGAGAAAGACTGTGACTAGGTGATGTATGTCTTTCTTGTTCAGTCTTCTGCCCAGTTGTTAACTTTTGATGGACACTTTCAACCCCAACTCCTTCAATTCCTAGCTTCTTGCAGATCTTTATCTTTTAACAGTACATGGAATGGATGAATCTTCAAATAGAGGATTGTCCCCAGAAGCTAAACACAATCATCAGAGAGGATACTGGGTAGAATGTGCTACATCAGTACAGAGTACCCAAATCTATAATACATGTGGTCTAATAAGATCCAGGTTATTTAAGGGAATAATCTGGATAGCATATCTTTACTGAAAGTAAGAACGAAAAGTGATCACATGAATGACAGTCATGCCAGTATGTCTGCACTTACAGGCTGGAAGCCCAGAAGGTATGAAGATATCTTTGTGCAGGAAGTGGACAAAATACATTTACCTGTACCTTTTTTTTTGTATTATTGATTTATTTTTTAAAAAAATGAAAGCTGGACATTCAGGAAATGGACCAGAGGAGTCATGGGGAGGTCAGCAGAGCCAGCCCAAGACTTTCTGCTGCCTGAGGCAAAGGACAAAATGCACCTCCTCATCTGTCTAACCTATAGAATCCATCTCCCACTTTGACGAACTTACAGACAGATCCCTTCCAGGAGGAAGCAAGGTAACTTAGGGGACAGAGGGTGGGCAAAGACAAGCTCTAACATCTTGCCACCACTACCTAACTCTCAGCATCTGCCATCTAAAGTGCTTACAGAAATATTGTAAGATTTTATCCAGAAGTGATCCCAGGGCTTGGAAAGTGCCAGTTGAGGCCTCTTATCAATGCAGACGTTTTGAATGTATGGCCTTGCAGATGACACTCCCTTTCCCTGCTGTTGCCTGTATAATAGCATACACCGCAGCAACTAATGAAAAACCAGGTTATATTGCACCTCTGCCATTCAGTTGAGGAAAAAGCCAAGACTGGTGTTTGAGACATCAAAACTGCCTCCTTCCAAGGCAGTGTTGCATAGTAGCAAAAACAAATACTTCTACCACAACTGACACTTCTCATGTGGTTTGGGGGAAGGATCAGTAAATAGGCAGCCTGAGAGCACTTAGGCTTTACTTGGCTCTTAGGCATTTAAAAAAGACAGACAATATCTTTTGTGCTCCCTTGACTGGAACTGGTCTGAATCAAAAGGAGGTATGGAAAAATAACACAAGTCAGGTGAGAAATACTAGATTTCCTAGATGCTCAAAATACATATTTTAACATATTGCAAGCCACCTTGGGTTCCATATTGGAAGAGAGACAGAATATAAACTGAATGAGTAAAGATGTATTTCTTCACGGTCTGAACTTTTTGCACAGTCATTAAAGCTCCAGTCTTTTACTGTATCAACATATGGTGCCTTCCAAAACATCTTCCTGTATTGTCAAGACTTACCAGCAAGGGTGGGAAACACAGTTCTCATCAACATGCCTAAAGGTAAGGCATAGTGGAAGCTGTAGTACAAAACATATGGAAAGCCAAAGGCTCTACACAAGTGATTTATGGAAATATTGCAGGTGTTGTTTAACCAGAGTTTTCATTGCAGTTTTCATCCCTGACAGTAAATATACAACCACAACCAACCAAAGAACCAACAATGTGCTGCCTGTTCCAAATCTTTGGCCTGAGGTATCTGCTTCACTGTTCAAAGGCCTTCTAGACTGCAGATTGGGCCCAAAGGACAAGAGACAAGTGCCTGGGAAGGCCTAGCAGAAGAGGTGAGCCTTCAGGGGCTTCTTGCTCAATGGCCCTCAAAATCTGAACCCAAGACTGTTGGGAAAGGCAGTTTCCATTGCCAAAATACATGTCTGAGAAGTTACTTTTTTGGACTACAGTGCCCATGTTGGCTGGGGGATTCCAGCAGTGGTAACCCATGAGTAATGTTTCTAAGGTCTGACTCAAGCTGCCATCTCTCTAGTTCTACAGTCCTGGGGCCCATTCACATTATACAATTATAGTGCCATTATTCCACATTAACTTCCATGGCAAAATCCTATGGAACTCTGGGGCTTGTAATTTGTTGAGGCACTAGAATACTCTTGCTGAGAATTTTAAATGCCTTTCCTTAAACTGCCAATCCCAGGATTCCAGACAATGTTGCCATGGCAGTTAACATGGCATCATATGGCATTGTGTAGTAGGAATGGACTCCTAATCTGTTCTAAGTTATCTCCTCAGTCTTTGCCTCTGCAGTTTCTATTGACTGTTTTCCATAGGGAATGATGGATCTGCCGTGTTGCATCTTGCGACTCCACATGCAGTCATCTGCCGTGTTGCATCTTGTGACTCCACACGCAGTCAACTGCTCTAAGGCCCTATTGGAATACATCTCCTATCTCTCGCAACATCAGCTCATATGAGGTGAGTTCAATGATAGAATTTGTAAGGAACCCCTCCTCTTTAACAGCGAGGGGTGTTAAAGCAGAAATTAACAGAGGATAATCATTTCCTTCCATGGGGAGTAGGGGAGATTGAGACAGGGAAGACACTGATTATCTCATGTTACCTCCAGAAGCTTCTACATGTGAAAAATCATTGTTATTATTTTGCTGTTACTAATGGATTCTGGAGACCAGGGTTCAAATTTCTACTTGGCCATGAAAACCCATTAGGCGACCTTAGGTAAGTCACGGTCTCTTAGATTCAGAGGGAGGCAATAGCAAACCTGCCACTGAACAAATCATCCTAAGAAAATTGCCTTAGGATTACAGTAAATCAAAAATGACTTGAGGGCACACAACAACTAACTCATACTGTACATTTCCAGTTACAGTCATTTCCTGTTGACTTCCTGGTGTGTGTGTGTGTGTTTTAAGGCCACTCTGGGCCCTAAAATGATGTGTGGTGGTGTTAGGGATGTGGTAAAAATGCCTCCCATGCCCTCTAGAGGATCACAGAATCATAGAGTTGGAAAAAACCACAACAGCCTTTGAGTCCAACCCCCTGCCACCCAGGAACACACACTCAAACCCTCAGTAAATGACCATCCCGCCTCTGTTTAAAAACCTCCAAAGAAGGAGACTCTACCACATGCCGAGGCAGACTCTCATGCTTTGGAGCAAAAAAGTTTCTTTACTTTTTTTCCAAAACAACTTTTTGACCTATAGGGAGGCAATAGGGGGTGCAAAAACAGTCACTGAGGTTGCACGTTATTTGCAGAGCATGTTTTGCCCAGCCAGTTGTTGTTTTTTTAAGAAAAATGCTGAGGAAGGTCCCCTTGCCACGCACAAAGGAACTGATCTTATGGCCTGCCACTGAAATTTGGAATAGTAGAGAATCTGTGTCAGGCCCTGGACATGTTCACAGGTATAAAAAAGGCTGGAAAGGAGTTTTAAAGAGATCAGACTCTGTTTGGTGGGGAGCATAGAGGTAAGGCTCTTATTTTTAAAAAGTGATAAAAATGCTAACTTTTTATCTCAACCATTCTTTACACTGCAAGCAGAGTGATAATACATCTTCTCTGAGAAGATAACCGTCTTCTATGCTGAAGTACTCTCTCTTTCAAGGGTTTTCCAGTTCAAGTTTCATTTGAAGATAAAAGAAGCTGAGAGGGCAGGAACCTTGCAATTGCTCATTAGCAACAGACTGACCAGGCCCACACTCACCAAGCTGGAAGGATCCCTTGGGCCATCTAAACTAATCTTCTGCTATGAAGAAGCAGACAACTAAAGCACTCCTGAGAGATGGCCATCCAAACTCTGTTTAAAGGCCTCTGAAGAAGGTGAGTCTACCACTCTCTGAAGCCATCCATTACGCTGTTGAATAGCTCTTACTGTGAGGAAATTCTTCGTAACCTTTCAGTGGAATTTGAATTTGAATCCATTGGTTTGTATCCTAGGCCCCTTTCACACTACAGTTTGCCCTCCACATTTGCAGGTTTCTCCAACACGTGCCCCTCAGGTGCTTCTTTTCCAGTGGAACCTTCTCTCCCACTGGTTCCAATGAGACCACACAGACCTTTAAAAATCCACCTCTGGTGTTCCTCTCCTCCTCTTTCTCTTCCTCCCCTCCTCCTCTTTCATCAGCTGCTGCCTGGCCAGCTAAGGAAAGATCACAACCCAATTTTTCAGCACCAGAAACCCCTTCCCAATGCTGAGGAAGGAAATGAATGAGAGAGAAAAAGGTATAGGACCCATCCCCTTTTCCTGACCTGAGTGCCCACTCCCCACCATGCCTTGGCCCCCTTCCTACAGACACACACACACATTTTGATATTTGCAATTTTTCCATTTTTGCTGGGGCCCCTAACTCTAGCAAATGTGGAATGCTGACTGTATACAATTAAAACACTATGATTCCACTTTAACTGCCATAACTGCATTCTATAAACTCCATAGGATGTTGCCATGGTAGCTGATGTGGAATCACAGTGCTATAATTGTATAGTGTGAAAGAGCTCCTAGTCTCTGAAACAGCAGGGGGAATAGGTGTGTTCCATCTTCTACATGATACCCCTAAGATGCCCCTAAGATAGTTTAAGACGAATATCGTGTCACCTTTCAAATCTCTCTTTAGGTAAAACCTACCCAGTCCCTAATCAGTTTCTAGACCTTTAGCCATTTTTGGGTGCCCTCCTCCATATTCCAACTTGTCAATATTCTTTTTGAACTGTGCTGCCCAGAGCTGGTTATATGGTTAAAGACCTCCTAACTATAGAGGGATGGGACGCATTTCTATTTAAAATATAGTAATTATTTTTGAGACAGCCAGTGTGGTATAGCGGTTTGAGTGTTGGATTAGGACCTTGGAGACCGAAGTCTGAAGCCCTACTTGGCCATAGAGACCTTAGGAAACTCCTCTCTCAGCCCCAGAGGAAGAACATGGCAAACCTGCACTGAATAAGTCTTGCTGAGAAACCCCATGATAGGTTTGCCATAAGTCAGTGGAAACAACTTGAAGGCACACAAGAAACAACAATTATTTCTAAAAGAGCCAGTTTAATGGTTTGAATTTTGGACTAGGACTCCAGGAGACCAGGAGTCTGAATCTATGGAAACCCACTGGATGACCTTAGGAAAGTCACACTTTCTTAGCTTTAAAAGAAGGCAATGGCATACCTCCTCTAAATAAACCTTGCCAAGAAAACCCTATGATAGAGTTGCCATAATTCAGAGTTGACCTGAAAGCATGTAACAGCAACAACAAAATTGCCTCTAAATAACCATTTCTAAATAAATTAAATAAATTAAATTTATATATTAAATTTGTATATTAAAATATATTTATATATTTATATATTTAATTTATATATTTAACAGCAACAAAATTACTTCTAAATAGCCATTTCTAAATAAATTAAACTTAATTTATAAATATAAAAAATTAGCATATGCAAATTTGATGCAGATCTGTGCCATACTGTATCCTTTTTTTTTTTTTTGCAGAGGTAGGGAGAGGGAGAGTAGAAGCCATCCCTCTAAATACAGGTAAATCACTGTACGAGCCAGACACTGCAGATGAGGGTCTGGGTTTCAGATTATGAAACAATGGCTTGTCTAGAAAGGCTACTCAGCTAAGAAGAAGATTGGACACAAGGCCTTTGTACAGCAAAAATCCGGAGTTTGAAATATGACATCCTTTGTGTGCAGAGGGGCAATGAGTTTTTTCCCCTTGAATCTCCCATCACCACTCACAACATCAAGTGGTAAAATCCAAAAAAAGCACCACCATATGATCCCACTGATTACATAAGGTGACTTGCAAGAGACAAAATGCAGTGCTGACTACTGTGTGTGCTTAAGGCCTCTTCTGTGTGCTAAGCTAATGCAGCCCTTCCAAGTATTTTTTAAAAAATGGTTGTATCAAACTGGGTGGGGAAAGGGCACGTTTGGGCAAGGTATGCATATATCACACAGTCTTCCCTTCCAGCTCATCACTATGTATCATAGTCTGTCCAACTGTGCTGTTTTGTCTTGACAAAATGCTTGCTGTTGTCCCAGCTGGCTACACAGTTCTTCCTCTGTCTTTTTTTGCCTCCCTTACCTGAGTCACTGGACCTAATCTTTCCACGTGCTAGGCCTTTGAGCTCCAGGCTCCACAGCTGTTGAACTGACAAATCCTATCACTAACTTGTTAATGAAGGAGTACTATCTCTGAAGAAATGGCTCAGATATGCACACCCTCTCTCTCTCTCTCTCTCACAGTGTCCCTCTCTCAATCACACAGTAACATGAGCATTGTCTTCACTGGACTGGTCAAGGCCCCGTCTGCCTCCAACATACTGACTCAAATAGTGATCTCCCAGATGGCAAGCAATACGCAATCCCCTGGAAAGAATGGGGCCAAAGCTCAGTGGCACAGCACATGCCTTACTTGCAAAAGATGCCAAGTTCAATCTCCAGCATCTGTGAGTA
This sequence comes from Iguana delicatissima, assembly GCA_948472985.1. NCBI lineage: Eukaryota > Metazoa > Chordata > Lepidosauria > Squamata > Iguanidae > Iguana > Iguana delicatissima. The sequence continues at coordinate 80,802 of CAOKZL010003339.1, read as the reverse complement.
AGGCTGGAAAAGACCTGTTGTCTGAAACACTGAATAACTGCTGCAAGCCAGCGTCGATCAAGGGTAGCCAACTGTGGCTTTCCAGATTGTGTTTGGATTGAAACCTACCAGAATCATTCATCATTAGTTCTGATGACTAGGGATGATGGGAATTTTAGGACAAAAACATCTGGGCAAAAGCAACAACAGTTGCCTACTCCTGTCATGGACAGTTAATTAACTAGACGGATCAGAGTTGTGACATGTGTTACCCCAAAATGTGGGTGCCACAAGGAGCAACCTGCAATGCCAATGCCTCTGTTCAAAAGTGGGGAATGAATTAGCTTAAAGTTTAGGAGGCTTGCAAGAGGGAGGTAACTTAGTGAGATCTTTCCTACCTATGTTTACAAGCTCACATAGGAAAAGAACCAGCCAAGAATAAAATGTAAACTAAAAAATGTGTTTTATTGAAATAAATTCACTCACACATGCAGCTAGTCTTTGTGTGATTGTGTAAGTTCAGCCATGCACACAATCACACAAGGATTAGCTGAAGAGAAGGGAGGACAGTGGGATAGAAACTGTTGAGGGATTTGGTTCTAAGCAGAGAAAAGCAGTGGCATGGCTTAGGACCTAAGGGCAGTTCTTGTTCAGGAGATGGACAGACAGAGTGGTGCTCAGATCTGTGAGAGACTGCACCGGGCACCTTGGAATCAGGGGAAAATTAGCCCATGGCAGTGGAAGATATGTGCAGTTCCAGGTGTGGAACAATGGGAGTTGCGGTGCATACAATGGACTATCAACCCCCTAATGTTCACAGTGTTTGGGTGACAAAGGCATGATGGGTGTTGTAATAGTTGTGTATTGTGGCTGCTACAAGGAAAGAAGAAAAAGTCCAGGTACACAGGGGACGTGTATAAGTCGATCAGCATCCTGGTGGGCTTCTAGCTATTGTGTTCTCTGGGAAACTCCAGCTTCTGCTTAAGCTTATTATCCACAGGAACAGTGTCTATTTCCCTGACAAACGACCTACTCATACCTGGAGGGCGTCTTAGGCTGACCAGCCTTTCTTTCTCATGCTCACAGTCAGAGGTTTCCCTCTGTTGGTATGACCTCCCAGTCACCTTCAGGTTTGATTTTGATATTAGTGCCAATTAATGCTTTGCCAATTAAACATGATGTCAATTGGATATGGTGCCCATCCAAACCATATCAATACTGGGGGCCAGATGTGGACCCTGACACATAAGTGACTTCACACGCTCGCAAAAGAAGTGTGGTTGGCTTTTATTCAGTGCCCTTTACCTTCAGTGTCTGGCAATAACAACAGGCTGGGCCACACCATTAGGCAGTCAAGTGGTTGATTCAGGCAGAAAATGCTGGTTTGTGTGGAAAGGGCAGCAGTGAAGCCCCTTGGTCATTCCACTCTAGTGGAAGATAGGGTTGGCTCCCCTTAACCCATGAAGTTAGCCTGTTGCCCTGACTGGAACTGAAGTAGACAAGGTTGTTCTACCACCCATATCAAAGTAAGATTCAATAGCAATAGCATGTATGTTTCTATACCACTTACCAGCTAAGTGCTCTCTAAGCAGTTTGCAATGTGTTAGCTAATTGTCCCCAACAAGCTGGGTACTCATTTTACCGACCTGTGGAAGGATGGAAGACTGAGTCAACCTGGAACCCAGCAGGATCAAACTCACAGCCTTCTGGCTGCAGTACCAGCATTTAAGCACTGCACCACCAGGGCTCTGATTCAAATGCTAGGCTGTTTGGTTTCTGTGGGGGTTTCAAGGTAGGGCAATTTATTGAAGGAGGTTCTTCTGTGTTTAGCACATTGCACTAATGAATCTACTTTAGTTACCATGGTTCTATTCTATGCAATCCTGGGATTTACAGCTTAGGAAGGAATATTCGGAATTCTCAGGCAGAGAACTCTAGTGCCTCCACAAATCCCAGGATTCCACAGGAAGTTAACGTGGCAGTTAAAGTGGAATATAATATTATGTAATGTAATGTAATGTAATATAATTGTGCACTGTGAAAGAACACTTAACAAACTGGGGTGAAAGAGGTGACTGTCAATTTTTGTATATGGAAAAATAGTTTGCTTCCACATTACAAACAAAAGAAAATAGATAATCTGCTTGCTTTATTAGCCTCTCTAGAAAGGGCTCTGTAGTTTGGTGAGGCATTAGAGTTCTCAAAGGTATCCCTCTGAAAATTGCAAATCCCAGAATTCCATAGCACAGAGTCATGGCAGTTAAAGTGGAATAATCTACTATATAAAAGTCAATGTTTGTCTGTGAGTTTGTGAGTTTGTCTGTTTGTCTGCATCAGGCAGGTGAAGACCTCATACAACTGGCTGAGTGAGGTGAGAAGACCTCATATGATTGGCTGGCTGTGAAGATTCTATGGAATCCTGGGGTTGGCAGTTTAGAGAGGGGCCTTTAGAATTCCCAGCTAGAGAGCTCTTGGGGCCCAAGAACCTCAGGTCGGTTGCTATGGAGATGAGGCCTACCATCAATAAGGATGCCAGAAAACTTTTGGGAGGCATATGTGAGAAAAATTAAAGTGACATATATATAGTTGTAACAATATAGTTACAAGGTCTTCTCGCCTCACACAGTAGATTGTGTGGGTTCCGTATGTGAGGAATCTTAAAGTTCAAAACAAAAAACGCTTCCAGAAAAACAAAGCCATTGCACAAATTCAACAGAAAGCAAAAAAATCAAAAGCCAGTACATCAACGTCACCAGATAACATGGACTGGATTGGGGACTATGGGGAAAAGTTACAGGTTCTGGAATAGGCCAGTTGCTATGGAGATGATGCCAAGCAGCAAGGAAGAAGACAGGCTACTCCTGCAGGAACCCAACCTCTGTATGTTAACAACTCTAAATACAGATTGAATTGGGGAATATGGTGAATAAATTACAGGTACTGGAATAGGCTGGTTGCTATGGAGATGAGGCCTAGCAGCAAGGAGGAAGACACTGTATTCCCTCAGGAACTCAAATTGTATATGTAAATAACTCTGAATACAGATTGGATTGGGGAATATGGGGAAAAATTACAGGTATTTGAAAAGACAATTTGGTGAGTTCTTGAGAGGAAAACAAAATCCTGGAAAAGTTACATGTACTGGACAACACAGTTTGGGGAATTAGAGACACAGGATATTCAACCACATCTAACTCCTAAAGTAAGGTATTTCTAACAAGTGTTACCTATGAGAAAATAAAATCCCGGGCAACGCTGGGTAAATAGGCTAGTAGTGCTATAACGGCATAGTGTGAAAGGACCTCTGGAGATGCCAAGAAATGGACTCTTACATGTAAGGCAAATGCTCTGCATAGAGCAATAATTCCTTTCCATCAATTTTGCCAATGGAAAAAAAAATAAAGTATATTATCATTGTCATATTATTGTTATCATCATCACCATCAGACACTTTGTGCCTGGAACACAAAGCAGCTTACAACAGTTAAAAAGGAACAGAATTTTATAGTATCATTGAACTATCCTTAAAATTAAAACTAGTTAAAACATTTGTTGCTGTGTGCTTCCAAATCATTTCCAACTTATGGTGATCCTAAGGCAATGCCATCACAGGGTTTTCTTGGCAAGATTTGTCCAGAGGGCTTTTGCCTTTGCCTTCCCTCTGAGCCTCTGGGGCTGAGAGAGTGTGACTTTCCCAAGTTCACTCAGTGGGTTTCCATGGATGAAGAGGGATTTGAACAAATAAACAAAACACAGATAGATACAGCACAATTCTGCAAGACACCATCCCTTAAAGATACTCTTGGACATTTTTCACATCTTTGTCCATTTAAAAATAAAGGAATTGCATATGGAGGCATCAGTGTCTGGGCATCCTCTCCCCAGCCCTATTATATGTTGTTGAAACCTTTTCTTGACTTGCTGCATACTGCATTTGCTTATTTTATAGAAGACTATCCAACACTCGCTCTGAAACATCCTTGCTTTAGAAGAGTGACTGTAATCATATTGATTAATAAACCTTAAGAATATTTAATAGCCCATTTTACATCACTGTATTTTGGTAGAATAGGCTGTAATTCAAAACCCATTTAGCCAGATTGACTTTGGGGTGTTAAGTAGTTATATGGAAGGGAGGAGAGGTTAAAAGAAAAAGCAAGGACTTGTCAACACACATATTTGCATACTGAGAAAAGACTTTCAAATTCACTCCCAAAGTCTGTTCAAAAGAAAAAATAAGCATAGTGATTCTCCACTTCCACCTCTGTTCTAGAGATAAAAAACAACAAACAGAACAGAAAACAAGAATAATGGGGGCCCTAGACGTCAGTGGTCATGGTTGTGTGTCCCATCAAATCATGGGCCAATGTAAGTGTGGAGTGTTGGGAAGCATGAGAGACAGTAGTGAATTTCACAAGCAGAGCAATTAATACTTGCAAGCAGAAGTTGAGCAGCAACCAGTGCCACACCACCCACACAGAGGTTCTAGCAGAAAAATAGGGTAGATTTAGTTTTTTTTCTAACAACATATCTTTTGGATCAGAGCTTCCACAGTCCCTTAGCATTGGTGATGCCAGATGGAGCTTCTGGAGAAGTCCAAAACAATTTGGGGCTCAAAGTTTCTCCACCTCTGCACTAGATCATGGTTCAGCATGATATGTGAAGGGAGCTGGTGTAAAGCAATGATTAAAGTCTCAAATTAGGGCTGAGACAGAGTTAGGAAAATGTTGGCCTTCTAGATGTTTCAGTCTACAATTTCCATCAACACCACTCGAATGGTGAGGAATTCAGTATGTCCAATGGTAAGGCAACTGTAAACCAAAGGACTTTTTCTTCAGCCTCCCACAAGTTTTAGAACGACCTGCAGGAAGAGATTCAACCTCTCCTCCCTTCCATATAACTACTTAACACCCCAAAGTCAATCTGGCTAAATGGGTTTTGAATTACAGCCTATTCTACCAAAATACAGCGAGGTCTGTTGTGAGATAAAATGGGCTATTAAATATTCTTAAGGTTTATTAATCAATATGACTACAATATGATTACTGAGAGCTTTATCAGATGAGGCAAATATATTACAATCACAGGAAGAAAACAGCATCTTTGGGACTTATCACATTACCTTGTTCCTCTTCTGTTATCACATTATCCCATTCCTCTTCTGTTGTTCTCCTTATGGGAGACCATTTGGAAAGCAATTCTTTTACAAAGGAGGTCTTTAACAGATTTTTGTGTTATTAAAAAAAATGCAAACAATCTCCCACTGAGTGAACAACAGAGGAGAAATGATGTCATCTGATAAGTACCAGTCAAAGATGTTATTGTGATTTACCTGCCTTTTGTGATAAAGCCCTGAGCTTAAAGAAGCATTAGAATCGTAGAATCATAGAGCTGGAAGAGACCCCAAGGGCCATCGAGTCCAATCCCCTGCTATGCAGGAACACCAAAGCATTCCTAACAGATCTAGCCTCTGCTTAAAAACCATCTAGCCTCTACTTAAAAACCTCCAAAGAAGGAGACTCTACCACACTCTAAGGCAGCATATTCCACTGCCGGACAGCTCTGACCATCAGGAAGTTCTTCCTGAGGTTCAGGTGGAATCTGCTTTCCTGCAGCTTGAATCCATTGTTCCTTGTCCTAATCTCTGGAGCAGCAGAAAACAAGCTTGCTCCATCTTCAACATGACATTCCTTCAAGTAGTTAAACATGACTATCATGTCACCTCTCAGCCTTCTTTTCAGCAGGCTAAACATACCCAGCTCCCTAAGCTGTTCCCCACAGGGCATGGTTTCCAGACCCTTCACACCATTTTGGCTATCCTCCTCTGGACACATTCCAGCTTGTCAATATCCTTCTTGAATTGTGGTGCCCAGAACTGGACACAGTACCGCAAGTGAGGTCTAACCAAAGGAGAATAGAGTGGCAGTGTATCTTTAATAGTAGTGTTTTTTTAATTGGTGTCCATATTTTCAACTGCATTATATGTCAATTTATTGCTGTACTTTAATCTGTTGTTTCCTGCCTTGATTCATAGGGAGAGGCGGGTAACAAATAAGTGTTGTTGTTGTTGTTGTTGTCGTCGTCATCATCATTGTTGTTGTTGTTGGAACTGCACGCAAGAACTTCCTGAGGGCCAAAGGTTCCTCATCTGCGGACTTATCACATTACACATTACACTGTTACAGTGCTATTATTCCACTTTCAATATCTTGTGGAATCCTGGGGTTTGCAATTTAGGGTGGAGCACTTAGAATTCTCAGCCACAGAGCTCCTGGGCTAAACTACAAACTCCAGAATTCCTTAGAAAGTTGCCATGTCAGTTATGGTGGAATAATAGTTCTATAACAGTGTAGCATGAAAGGGTAGTTAAGTTCCCACAAAGTCAGGATTAGCAGTTTAGGATGGTTGGCAGCCCTGAGATTTATAGGTCAAATGCTGAGATCTAGGGACAACCCCTGCTAATATCATTATGCATTAAGTACCAACTATAGTTTATGACAGTTCGTCATTCAAACAGAATGAGATAACATATTTTTACTGTTTGAAATTGACACAGAAGTCTTAGCTTAAATCTGGGCTGTTCCCCCATCACATTTAATCACATTCAATCTAGTGTACTTGCTTCATGGATGCAGATCAAAGTGTACACAGAACAACCCCAGAACCCACTTCAACAAAGACTACATAAAAACACATGCCCAAATAGGCCTGACAACCGACAATTTTGACTGTATTCAAAACACTGTTGACTGTATAGAAAACACCGTCAGCAAGCTGTTCATGAGGTGACATTCTAAAATGGCTGCTTTATAATATGGAGATTGCGACTAAAATGGTGGCTTCACGATATTGAGATTGTGACTGATGAAGATGACACTGAAACATCCATAAATTTTCCTGGGGATGATTGTACCTGCTTATGGAAAGTGACTCCTTTTTGGGACTGCTTCACTTGTATTGACTTTTCATCTCGTTTATGATATTTTCCATTGTATTGTTGATGTTAAGATTCTATTGCAGTGATTTCCTCATGGTACCTTCTATATATTTAATTGTATGTTTAGAAGTTAATAGTCTGTATAAGATATTCGTTGCATTACATGTTGCATGTTTTCTATACAATCAACAGTATTTTGAATACAGTACAGTCAGTTGTCAGCCCTATTTGTGTGCGTGTGTTTTTTAATGCAGATCAAAGTGGACAGTGAGCCCTGGCACCACAATAACTGGGAAGGAAGGAGTAAGCTACGTAGATACATAGACCCCCTGGAAAGTCTTTGCAAGTTGCATCAATAGATATTGAGCTTTGCAAATTGTGGCAAGCTGCTGTTGTGCTAGCTGAACTAGGGATTTTCCTCTTGTCCATTGCTGAATCCCCCAAAACTGGAGAATTGGCACCCTTGTCGCCTACCTAGAGATGCCCTGAAAAAACTGGATACTCAGGGCCAAGCTCTGAGATCTGGCAACCCTACACAGAGTGCACCTCAAGGCTGTTGTTAACTCTCACTCTAAGCTGCCTCAGAGTTTTGTTGGGAGACCAAAATACAGAGAGAAGAAACATGCACGTTTGATTTCTGGTTCAAGATTTTCCATTCCCCGACTCAGTCATTAATCGTAATGGAGATGGCAGTAAAGAAATCAGAAGACTAGGACCTGAAAGAACTAGACAAGATCCTGAAGTGTAAAGACATATTATTGAATACTATAGTTAGGATTGTCCATGTCATTGTATTTCCAGTTTCTATGTATGGTTGTGAAAGCTCAACAGCGAAGAAAGCTGATAGGAAGAAAATGAACTCAACTGAAATGTAGTGCTGGAGAAGAGTTCTACAGATACCCTGGACTGCTAAAAAGAGAAATGAATGTGTCCTAGAGCAAATCAAGCCTGAACTCTCCCTAGAAGCCAAGATGACTATACTGAGGCTGTTGTTCTTTGGCCATATCATGAGAATAAATTACTCACTAGAAAAGACAATAAGGTAAAAGGCAGTAGGAAAACAGGAAGACCACATTACAGATGGATAGACCGCATTACAGGTCTGCAAGACCAGAGGAAAGCAGTTGATGATACAGTGACTTGGAGGTCTCTCATCCACAGGCTCACTAGGTATCAAAGTCAACGTGATAGCAGTTAATAACAAGAGGAACAAAGGGTCAAGATATAACAGCCATAAAGAACAAGAAGAAAGTTCATCACCCAAGTTTATTCATAATGTGCAATTCTGCACCTAGGCTGTAGTTCTGCACCCAATCAGAGGAAGCCCCCATGAAAGTGGGTCTTATGTTTGAGTAACCATGGCCAGGATCAGGTTGCATTCTTCAGGGAATCCACAGGGCTCCCATTACATAACATTAGTATTTGCATAAAGTATTTCTGCTACATTTTCAAACTATGACAGACTGAAAGGAAGGGTCAAGAAGAATCTGTGTGTATGGGAAGTACATGTGTGTGTGTGTATGTTGTTCCCTTTGGCAGGTTTCGTCCTGTCACTTGGAATGCAGCACTGGGCCTTGATGAAATTGGGAAGGCATGCAGAGATAAAGATCACCCTCTGATGAATTGAGACACTTCCTGCCACTCCACAGACCAGATGCCACGGGGCTTCAAGCCACCCTGTAGGGAGGAAGGGGGGAGATGATTCACCTGGAAAAAAGAGGGCCAACCTTTGCCAGATGTGTAGGAGACTGACTGAGAGCCATATGCTAACACTGTCTCAATTGTGCTAAGCATATGCTTCCAGTCACGGGTGAAAAATGCAGGCACCAGCACATGCCAGAAGTCTTTCAAGCATGGCTCACAGTCAGCCCGGAGCTTAATGTGTCAATCCATCCAGTCAGCAATTGTGTGTCACCACCATGCAAGTCAGGGCTGGTTGGAAAACCATTACAAGGGGAGAGGGGTAGAGTGAGTGACAGAGTGAGAGTGACAGAGAGAGAGAGAGAGAGAGACCTTATCCAAACAATCAAGATCTGCAATAGAATGCTACATTGTTGCCTGTTGCTTTGGGAACTTAAATCTATGGTGCTGTCACCAGGCAAGAATAAGTCTGATTCACATTAGCAAGGAAGTATTTACGTGACTGTATGTCTGTCATCAACACAGCGCCAAGGAGTGTGTTTGTAGGGATTGAAGGAGAAAGCGGGAAAGAGAGATTTACTGGAAGAGGACAATAATGACTGGAAATTGTTGCAAAGATAACAGGATAGATTCCTGGATGGTGTAATGCCTAGGGACTAGAGTATTAGAATGTAACTTGGGGGATCTAGGTTTAAGGTCACTACTGGGCCCCTGCCTTCCAACTGTCCCAGTTTGGAAGCAACAGTCCCAATTAATCTTTCATCCCATTTTTTCAGCTGCTTCTAAAATGTCACAGTTTCTTTTTCCTCTTAGTACTCTCCCTTTTACTTCAATTGATAGCAGAATGCAATTCAAAGTGCAAAAGCAGTTTGCATTGAGTTCATTCCAGTAAGGGAGAGGAGGAGAGTAGGAGAGGAGAAAGACAGAGCATTGCCATTTCCAATAGGTTTGGGCAAGCAAAACTGCTGCAAAGCAGTGTCTCCTAACAACTACACCTCTCATTAAAAACATTTGCCGTCTTGGTCACCCTTGTCCAGCTATTCACCGGTGAAATGTTAGAGGGTATGTAAGCCGCAAAATTCACTGGATGACCTGGACCGTGCCTCAAGACTTTCCTATCTCATGGGGATATAGAGGGAAGGAGACAACCATGTTTGCATCCTTGAGCTTAGTGGAGGAAAGATGGGAAAGAGATGATAAAGAAATTACCAGTATGTTGTCTGCTGGTCCTGTTAAAAGAAAGCAAGGGCCAGGGTGGAGCTGTCTTTGTAAAATAAAATAAAATGAACCAATGAGAAAGACTAAGTAACAAAAAATAAAACCTACATTCTCTTGTTCTGATTCTTGTTAGCAATCAAATGAAATTAACATTTCATAGTGAATGTAAACAATAACAAAGCTGAATACCATTTTTTTAAATAATTAATAAACTACGCCATCCATAAAAGGGAACTCCATGTAAGAAGACATACCCTCCAGCTATCCTGTTTTGCCAAGGACAGTCCTTATTCATGCTCTGTCATCCTACTTTTTCTTTTCTTTTTTTAAAATTTTTTTTTAAAATATAAATTTTATGGACAAATTTGCACAAAAAAAGACAAGAAAGAAAAGAAACATAAAGAAAAACATAAAAAATATACAACAAACATCCATGACAACATATTACAAAACACATTCATTCTACCAATAACAAAGACAAACTAATATAACTAACAAATCTGACAAACAAAACTAAACAAAAACAAAAGAAAAAAAACCCCACAACATTATATTACATTTAATACCACATTTTACACTAATAATCACATTCATACTTACAAAATTTCACATTCTCTCTACTTTCATCCTTTGACTTCATTTAATATCGCGGGGGGTGTTATTTTACCTTTATTCCTTTTTATCTATCCTGCTACTTCTGAATTTCACCTAAATTTCACAGAAAATAAAACCACCTCTATTTGGCAAACAGTGTATATTTCTCCTACCATGATAATATAAACCTCGTTCTTACGTCTATATCTTTAAAAAGAGGAAAAAAAAACACTCTAAATGAATCTAAGAATCTACACTTTCTGAGAAATATCAACTCCACTTGGACCCATTATTACTAATATAATATTATCACTTAGACTATTTTTTACCTATCTACTCGTCTATCCTCTTCTTGTATTTATTTTAGTAATATTAATAATATCTGAAAATTAACTTCTTTCCATCACTAAATCAACATTTCTTTATTTTTACCTTCTATATCTATGTTTATATATAACTCATTGATTATTGACTATTTCAATTGGAGGGAATTAGAGATTGCCTTATCTTATCGTTCAAATTTTCACTTTCTTTCCCTAATCTTGCTTATCTTAATATCTTGATATTATTTAAAACATAATTATATTTTTATAATTATTCTCTTTGTGTTCTTTATATCTACTATCATCCTCATTAAATCTCTTAACGATTGGTAATTAATAATACAATCTTGTCAGGGCATGTTCATCCAACTTTCATCCACCATTGATTCAAGATTTCCCATTCACGTTGAAAACTTTCTTTCGACTCTTATCTTGCAACATCCATGTTAGCTTATCCATTTAGCTAGTTGAAACTTTATATATCATTTCTTCTTGGGATACTTGTCTTTCCAATATTCTGTCAAATAATTCCTCGCCTGCATATATAATGTAATATAAGATTCTTGAATATTTAATTCTAATCTTTAATCATTTTCCAAAATATTCAATACATATATTTCCGCGAAGCATACCAAATCTTGTGTTAAACGTTTTTTCAATTAACTCGTGTACTCGCGTCCAAAATACCTTTGCTTTCTTACATTTCCACCACATGTGGAAAAAAGTTCCCACACCCCCACACTTCCAACATTTCCCAAGCTTTTTACTTTTATACATTTTAGATATTTGAATCGGGGTTAGATACCACCTGTAAAACATTTTAAAGAAATTTTCCTTTAAATAATAGCTTCTTGTAAAATCTTAGCTTATTTTCCAAGCTTGTTGCCATTGCTCTATTGTTATTGTATGTCCAAAATCCTGTGCCCACTTTATCATATTCTCTTTAATACTCTCTTTTTCCATTTCTAACTTCAAAAGCAACTTAGTATATTTTACTTAATGGTTTCTCCACCCCTGGTTTCAATATAACATCCAACTCTGTATCTTCTAAAGAAATCCCATTGTTTTCTTATCTTCCCTAAATTTCCCCACCAATTGTAAATATAACAACCAATGCGATGAGTGGCCTTCCCTCATTAGTTCTTCTCTATTTTTTAATCTAATGATATTCCCTTCCTTTCTAGTAGTACTTTATGTTAGCATTATTCCTCATTCTAATTTTCTCCTCAGAATCTGTAAAATGCTTCATGCACAGAAGTCCAATAAGGGAGTTTCAAATATATTTTCTTCCTCACTCTTAACCAAATTCTTAATATAGCCTTCCTTATAAAATGATCTACGAATACTTTGTTACTCTTAATTTTGTCGTACCGAAGGTACGCATGCCACCCATAACATAAATTGAAACCTTCCAAATTCAATAATTTTGTTTCTTTCAGCGTAATGTTCATCCCTTTAATGAATCAACGTTGAAGCTTCATAACAGTGTTTCAAATCTGGCAAGCTTAGACCTCCATTTTCTTTTATATCCTTTAAATATTTAGTTTTTAATTCTTGGTTTTTTCCCATTCCAAATAAACCTATTTATTTCCTTCTCCCACTTACTAATCACCCCGTCATTCAGTAATATAGGAAAATTTTCAGAAACACAAACATTATCTTCAAAAGTATATTCATTTTTATGGAGGAGATTCTCCCCATTAAATACATACTTAACTTTTTATCTTTTTAAATTATTGTAGAATTTCTTTTCCCTATCCTTTATAATTATTATCAATAAATCCAAATTATTTTTAGTAATTATTATGCCCAAGTATCTAACCTTTTTCTCTACTCTAAACCCCGAACATTTAATTAAAATCATTTCTTGAGTTTGAAAGGAGATTTTAGAATTATTAACTATTTATATCTCTATTAATTTTTAAAGTTGCTACATTCCCCAAAATTTCTTAGTATTTCCATCAACGGTTTAATTCCATTTAATGGGTCCTCCAAAATTATAGCCAGATCATCCGCATATGCTTGAATTTTAAATTCGTGCCCTTTAATTCCATCCCTCTAATTTCATTATTATTCCTAATTTTAAGTTTAGATCTCTATACATTATAAATAATAACGGGGATAACGGACAACCCTGCCTTGTTCCTTTATTAATTTTAAATTGATTCGATTTTTTACCATTTATTAATAAACAAGCTGTTTGATCATCATAAATTGCCCTAATCCACTGCTGGCACCTTTCCCCAAAATCTAATTTATTCATTACTTCAAACGTAAATTTCCAACTCAAATTATCGAATGCTTTTTCTGGCATCGAGAAAAATTAGGGCTCAATCTCTTTCCTATTCGATTTTTGATAATACTCTATTGTGTCTAGATTTACTCTAATATTATTTTTCAGATATCTGCCTGGTAAAAATCCATTTTGATCCTCTTCTATCCAATTTACCAATACCTTTTTTAATCGTTCTGCTATATGATGCAAAAATTTTATAACTTGATATTTAATAGAGATATTCGCCTATAATTCTTCTTCTACCAAATTGATCCTTCCCTTCTTTAGGAATCAAAGTTATATTTGATTCTTTCCATGATTTTGTAAACTCCCCAAGCTTAATTGCATTTGACTCAGATTCTGTGTTGTAAATGGGGCTAATTCTTCTTGAAAAGTTTTATAATAAATTGGGGTAAAGCCATCAGGGCCCTGGCGCCTTCCCTACTTTTAATTTTCTGATAGCAGTCTCTATTTCCTCTATTGAATTGTTTCTATCTAATTCCTCACTTTGTAGTTTTGTTAAATGTTTTATATCCACTTGTTCCAAATATCTCATCATTTTATTTTCTTGTCCCCGTGGCATGTGTTTCTCCTTAATAGGTCTTCGAAATATTTAACTAATATATTATTGATCTTAGATTGTTTATAATACATCTTCTGCCCTTCCCTAAGGCAAATAATACTTCGTTTCTCCCCTCTCTTTTCTTAATTTGTATGCTAGCCATCTACCAGGCTTATTCGCCTGTTCAAATTGTCTTTGTTTAGTAAATTTCAATTTCTTTTCCATTTCTTCCACTGTTAATAATTGTAATTGTTTCCTCAACATTGTTATTTCCTTATTTATTTCTGGATTTCTTCTCATTTTCCCTTAATTGTCTGATCTTGTAATAATTTTTGAATTTTTCTTCTCTATCTTTTTTGCTTTTGGTGACCCATGCCTGTTGACTGGTACAGAAGCTCTCATAACCGCCTTACACGTATCCCATACTGTCTGTATCGATTGTCCTTTACCCAAATTTACTTTCAAGAACTCACTTATCTCCTTTTTAGAGATTTTTCTTCACTATCGATTCTTTTTGCAACAAATTATCCTGTGGACTTCCACTAAACCTATTTTTACCAAATTGCATTGAGATATCAAACGGACAACGATCTGAAAAAGTCCTTGGCAAAGTTTCTAGATCTACCACATTCTTTATCAACTCCCGCGTTATGAAAAACATATCTAACCTCGACCAAGATTTATGTCTATCCGAGTAATAAGTATATTCCTTTTTATTTCTTCTTATATTAATTCCTCATTCTTCCAGGGACATATAATCTAATATTTCAAAAAATACATTTGGTAGTTTCCCTTGATTTGTCTTATTACCTTTCTTGATTTCACCCCATTCCAATCACCCATTAAAATCAAGTTCCCTTCCTTAATTTCTAATAATTTTTCTAACAATTTTCCATAAAATTTACTTTTATTATCTAATGGGCCATAAACCGCAATGATTACAAATTTCATATCCTGAATTCTTGCCTCCACTATTACATAATGTCCTGAATCATCACTATATATTTGTTTTGCTTCATGTTTATTACTATATATACATATCTTCTCTTTTCTTTTTTATTTATTGTTGACGAAAATATTTGACCTAATTTAGGATTCTTAATATATTTCAGATCTTCAGTTTTTATAATGTGTCTCTTGAACTGCAATCACATCTAAATTTAATTTTTCCAATTTATGAAAAATACATTTTCTTTTATAAGGGGAGTTCATGCCCCAACGTTCCAGGAGAGAATTCTATTCTTTCATAACGTATATAAATTTCATTCTGTATGAACTCGATTACTCTTTCTAAATCCTTGTTTCTTCTCCCAAATCCTCTATTTCTAACTCGTATTGAGTTAATGTCTTCAGCCTCTTCCTCCTCCTCCTCCTCTTCTTCTCGTTCTAGGTTTCCTCTATTTGTCTTTTCTTCAAACTCTTTCTCTTCTCTTATTTTCCCTGAACATTCCTGCTGTTCCTCACCACTTTGTATAACATTCGTGTCTTGTGTTCTTTGATCAGCTCCCTTACTCTCACCCTTCTGTCAATCATCTCTTTTTATTCTATTTAATTATCTCTTATCTCTCTTCAAAATTCATTTGCTTTCATCATAGTGTTTAAAACAACTCTCTTTTGTTTCCATATAAACTATTTTCCTGTTCTCTCCATGTATATCTATATTCGTGCTCTCAATACTTGTGTCAGGAAGTTATAATCTCTTCTAAGTAGTCTGCACTTAGTATCCCTTAATATTTGTCTCTTGCCCCTCCACCACCAACTTCTCTCCTGAATAGCTACTCTGTATCACCAGGTCCTTCACCTCTCGGAGAGAAATATACCACAATATCCCGTGGTACATTTTTCCTCTTAGCCACAACCCAATTTACCTGAAGGTCTTGATCCATTTGAAATCTAATTGCTCTGGTGTCCTACTGATAATCTTGGGTGAGTTTGGCCCCTATCAGTCTAATGTACAGATCTTCATTCATCATTTCTTTCAGCCCTCTTATTTCAACTGACTTGCTTCTATTCCTTATATCTATAGCACAGTTGTCCTCTCCAATTGTTCATTCTTCTCCATTTTTGATACCTGTATTTCCATCTTTGTTGTCTTTTCATCTTGCTTCACTTTTTCATTTTGTTGTTTTCAATTCTTTAGAAATAATAATCCAGATTTTGTGTTGAAAATTTCCAGCTCTTTCTTAATGTCTGTCTTTATTTCAGATCTCATTTGCTTCATTTCCGTTCTTGTTTCTTTCATTTCATTTTTAAATAACAATGTTAACTTCCCTATTTCTTCAGATATGTCTGGTCCTGAACTCTTTCCTTGATTTTCCATTCCTGATATCCTTACCTCCCAATTTTGGCATTTTTAATTCTATGGAGGCCCTTCTCTGCAGTAAGGATTGTATTTGAGTTTGAGTCCCGGCCTCCCCTTTCTTTTTCTGCTGCCATCATCTTAAATGTTGGGCTTTTTTATCTATAAATATATATATATATATATATATTTGTTTATATATATATTTTCCCTTCTTTCACAATTAATAAACTTTTTATTTTACATTTACAAATTTTAACCTTCCTAATCTCTCTTATATATGTCCTTCCTCTTTAAACCCACACAAAGGTATTCCTACAATCTGATTCCTCCACTAAATCAATAAACCTCTTGAGTAACTTATTTTCTGCTCTCTACCCCTCTCACTCTATAACACTTCCCACTTCTTTACTTCTTACTCCTCTTTAATACACTCTTCACATATCTTTTAGTTATCCTTTAGTTACAGTAACTCCCACAAATAATTACAAAATTAGTTACTATCATTTAGCAAAATTCTTTACCATCAATTTATCTGTAACAACCAACAAATCAACCCTTTATGTACTTAACCAAATAATTATAGCAACTTCAATTATATAATATAAATTTTTTATTCAGTCAGAAAATTATAACTATAATTCAGTTATAAATTATAAAATCAATTGCAATTTCAATTTCACCTTCAACTTTAATTATAATTTTTATAGAGTACTAATTCCACTTGAATTATTCTGACTATCCCCACTAATAATTGGGCTATATAAAATATAATTACTGTTGAATTACTCAACCCTTAACTTTTAAACTTTTTTTTTAATTCAACACTCCATTACTTGTTTTCCCCCAATGTCCTAATCATATCTTCAAAAGACCATATCGATAATATACCAAATATCTATTTCAATCTTCCCACCCACTGTCAACAAATCATTTCTCTTCTTCCCCCACTTGCTTATAATATCTTAAGTAGCTTTATGTCTCAGATAACCCAACCCACAGTCTATAATCTCTCTCTCTCCCTCTTCTTCTTCTTTCCTCTTTCTCAGTCAATTCACAGTTCTGTCTTTATTTTTTATTTTTTTCTATTGTGACTTTTCCCAAATTGTTTCTTCACAGCCACTAGATACTTCACGAGAGTTTCTTACCACTCCCGCTAAAACACGCTTCTCTTACATACACACTCACACCACAACTAGAGTCACTGTCAGTTACAAGTCCCATGTTCCTCTTCATCTTCCTTCTTTTAAGAGCCCCGCTTAAATCTTCGTAGCTCTAGGGAATCCGAGATCATAGTCGAATAAATACTCAACCCTCTTCCAAATTCTAGTCTCATCACTCCTAATTTTTTGATTAGTTCTTTACACACATTTGAATTCTTCACAATATTACCATGTCATTAATATTCTTGAAGCTTTTTGTTTTTGTTTTTATATTTTTATGATTTTGTCATTTAGTCCAAGTATTTAATTCATCCCCGCTCTCCTTATATTAACATACCGACAGTAACACCTCTTCTGAACATCTAGGGAACGCAATTTTCAAAAACTCCAGATCTCTTTATTCCCCGTCTCCTGTCCCATAGTCCAGATCCTCTTATACTTTCTGAACAGGGATCTCGTATGCCCTCCAAAGCTGAAATTCAAAAGGATCTCACTTACCCCCACGGCTCTCAAATATTAATAGAAAAATAAAAAGATCGGTGGCTACACGGCAAGCCGGTTGGTAAGGCTGCCTGATGCGATAATGGCGGCTCCGCGATCCTTGCCGTCCGTCCCGTGCTTCTTCTCCTTTCCTCCCTTCATTGCACACCGGATGAAGCTGGATCCCCTTCAAGCCTCCGTGCCTCCCTTCATTCCAGGGGACAAATTCCTCGAATCGTTCTCATCCTCGAGGAAAATCCGATTGCGCCAGGATACGGAGTTCGCTGGCTCCGCGAACTCCGCGTCGCCGTGTCGCCTCCACCGGAAGTCCTGTCATTCCTACTTTTTCAACTGCCAATAACATCCCAGTTTCTCCTTCCTCCTCCACTTACCCCCTTTGTCCCCAATGGACTTCAATTACTGCAAACTGAGCTCAAAGTTCAACCTTAGTTTGCAGTCAAATAATTCAGCAGGGAGGGGAATGGGTGAGGTGCCAGAGGTATTAGAGACGAGGCAAAAAAGAAGGTCCAGCAAAAAACAGGCCAGTCACTCTGACCTTAAAACCAGGAAGAATATTATAAGTTAGGATTATACGAGAGTCTGTCTGCAAGTATCTTGACAGCACAGTGACCAGTAACTAGCCATAATGGGTTTGTTAGTAAACAAAGCCTGCCAAAAACTCATCTTACATCTTTTTGTATCAGATCATAGTTTAGTAGATGGTGGGGATGCTGTGAATGTCATTTATCTGGATTTCAATAAAACATTCATTACGGTCCCCCATAGCATTTTGATTAACAAAGAGAGGGAAACACCACCAGAGATGGTAATTTGTAGAAAGCTGTGCATTAATAGAAGCATGGTTTCCAAATCAAGGGGAGTAATAGTACCACTCTATTCTGCATCTGGTCAGACCTCATTTGTAGTGCTGAATTCAGTTCATTTTAAGAAGAATATAGACAAGTTAGTCAAGGTTCAGAGAAGGGCAACAAGGATTATAAGAAGGAGAACAAAACATGTGAGGAAAGGTTGAAGGATCCTGTTCAGCTTGGTGAAAGAGAAGACTAAGGGATGAAATGATTGCACTCTTTAAATAATTCAAGGTCTGTCACGGAGGGGGTGGGGGGTGGGGGAGTTGGTGGGATTCTTCTCTGCTGCCCTAGAGGGTAGGAGCAGGTCAAATAGTTTCAAGTTACAGGTTTACCAGGCCGTGCACCCCCATACTTTCTTACGGTTTAATTGGTGAAACATGATTTAATTGGTTAAATATATTAGCATAAATATAAAACATATCCTGCTATGGCTGAATGGTCAAGCCAGATAAGAATAAAAGGTTGGTCGAACACATGTGTTGTGAATTAGGTCAGAAGAAACCTCCAAGCGTAGCCAGGTCTCTTGCATAAGTGTAAACAGTCATTAGTCCTTTGTCATCTAATGCTAAGATCATTAATTCATTCTGGACCCCACTGTCCACTCTGCAAATTCCATTGTTTACTCAACCCAAGAGCCATTAACATTCTTGCCCTCCAGGCAGAAAGAGGGTATGTAAACCCCACTTTTTAGCTAGTCAACTCACAGAACACTGATTGCTGGTCTTACCATTCCAATTTCTGACAGTGTACTGTCCTTAAGCTTGCATCTAAACCATATTGCTGATTCTTCACTCTTTTTCAGGACTTGTAAATATCACCCACTTCACCCTGAAATCTCACTATTCAAAAGTTTCCTCCCTTTTCCTTCAGTTAGTTTTGTGTGATTGCATGACTGCTTGAATTTTGTGTGTGTGATTCGATCCCCAATAAAACACATTAAGCTTACCTTTTGGATCTCCAGCTGGTTCGTCCCTGCAGAAGTACTGGTAAACATAGATGTAAAAAATCTCATTAGGTTGCCCCCCTCTTGCATGCCTCCTATTTTGAGCTAATATTCCCCACCATTTCACAGAGGTATTGGCATTGTGGGTGGGCCCCTGAGTCACACATGTTTGGGGTAACACAGGAGAGTAAATATCAATTGAACATTAGAAGGTACTTCTAGATAGTAAAGGCATTTCAGCGATGGAACCAATTGCCTAGAGAAATGGCGGGGGTCTCCTTCTCTGAATCATAGAATCATAGAAATGTAGAGTTGGAAGAGACCACACGGGCCATCCAGTCCAACCCCCTGCCATGAAGGAACACCCTCAAAGCACTCCTGACAGATGGCCATCCAGCCTCTGCTTAAAAACCTCCAAGGAAGGAGACTCCACTACACTCCGAGGCAGCATATTCCACTGCCGGACAGCCCTCACTGTCAGGAGGTTCTCTGGATGTTTTCAAAAAGAAGCTGGACAGCTACCTGCTGGGATGTTTCAGTTCGATATTCTGCATTAAGCATAGGGTTGGATTTGATGCCCCATAAGGCCCCTTCCAACTCTATGATTCTATGTAACTCTTCAATGAAAGAGTAAGGGCAATTAGTTCATTTTTTAAAATACTATAGATGACTTTTTTCAAAATAATGTTGCAAGTGCTATGTGTTTCCAACAGCTGTGTGTTTCCAAGCAGGGACACCAGAGAGCTGTGCTTATCAAGGAAACACCATTAAGCAGCACTCCCTAGTACATCTGTACACTCAGTGCAAGTCAAGCTTTGCTTTTGTGTGATGTGTTAATTTTATTTATTCATAATATTTCCCAGGAGAAAAAAAATCCCATCCTGTCTTCCAAAGAACTCAGGGCAGCACACATAGCTGCCACTTTTCATCTAGACAAATGTTCTGTGATATAGGTTTGGCTGAGTAATATGTGGGTGGCCTAAAGTCACCAAATACTTTTAGATACTAAAGGCAGAGATTTGATTCCAAACCTCCTTCATTCAGGTACAAACACCTGACTGTAACTGGCCATTTTTTCAGAACTGGCATTTGTAATCGGTGGGATCAAGGCAAAACCAAGCACTCTTTCTCCTGCTTTCTTACTCTTTCCCCTCTTTCCCTCCCTCCTTCCTTCCCTCCCTCCCTTCCTCTCCACACCCACACACCCACGCTTACAACATTATGCTGCCAATTCCATAGATGTTCCTTATCCTCTTGATTTTGGGGCAAAACTCCAAAAATACCTGCACAGAACAGCTATTTTCTCTGTACCACTAGGTTCTTGGTAGTCACAGTGTAACAGAAGATATCGTTTCCTCCCATATGGGAGCTGTCAGTATCATGAAGAGTCTGGAGCTATGAACTAGCTAGTAGTTGCTTGGGAGTTCCCAACTCAGTTTTCAGCTTTGTGTAATAACCACTTCATAGACAAAGAACTTCTCAGTTTCACATATTCACAATGAAATGTATACATGCACACATTACAGATTATAACAAAACTTAGTAGTGCAAGGGCTGAGGGATGTACTTAAAATTTCAAAACCACATACCAAAGTTTTTTAGGTAGCACTAAAGAATCCATTATGCATCTGTTCTGATCAGCTTTAATGCTATCACCAGCATCTGCCTTTAGAAATGTGTTGTACGGACATAATTGATGTGATGTAAAAAGAAGCTCTTCTGGGAAAGCTGTATAGATACCCTTCCACCTTTTAAAGACATTTTTCCTTTTCTGTCATCTGGAATCTACTTCAGGCAAAGCAGTGCTTTCACTAAGAGTCCTCATCTGTTAGGAATATCTGGGTTTGGGGAGGAATATTGATGATACACAAGGATATCCATTATCCACAGAGATGGTTCCCTACAGCTTCTGTTTGTAACAAAGGCACACCTGCTCCATTTACTCACCAGAGGCTATAAAAGGCAGCTTTACTTCACTCAACATTTATGATAAAAGTCTTAACCCAAGTCATAACTAAGGGACTGATTCTTATTACTCCTGAGTAAAAACGCATAGCATGATGTTGTGCAGGTTGATTATCCCTTACTTAAAATGCTTGAGACCAGATGTGTTTCATATTTTGGACTTTTTTTTATTTTGGATTACCTGTATTTGCATATATATAAAATACAATACTGTGCAGGAGATCTTCAGGGAGCCCACGGAAGAACAACATGCAGGGCTGGAGGGAGACTCAAGGATCTGTGAAATGGTGGAAGGCATAGACTCACGCTGAGCATTGTGGCTGAATTTCTGCCATTTCACAGGTCCTTGCATCTTTCTCTAGGCTTGTGTCTCATTTGTTAATTACTTGTGCTGTGCAAGAGATGCAAGGCTGGAGAGACAATGAGGATCTCAGAAAGGAGCACAACACTACTGCCTTGAAAGCAAAAGCAGGTAGCCGAGAGGAAAAGGTTCCAGTTTTTGAAAGATTTTGGATTTCAGATTTCCAGATAAGGGATGCTCAGACTGTACCTTAAAAACTCAAACAAAAAAGACTATCCCAAACGCATAAGTAAAATCTTTTGTTAGAAAGATTTGAGATCCTGCATCTCTAATTCCCATATTCCCCAATCTAATCTGTATTTGGAGTTGTTAACATACAGAAGTTTGGTTCCTGAAGGAATATACTGCCCTCCTCCTTGCTGCTAGGCCACATCTCCTAAACAACCAGCCTATTCTCCAGCTAAGAATTCTAAAGGCCCCTCCCTAAACTGCAAACCCCAGGGCTCCATAGAATCTTTTCAGGCAGCCAATAATATGAGATCTCTGCCTGACACAGCCAATCATATCATTTGCTTGACATAGCCAATCATATGATGTCTTTACCTGACATAGACAAACATACAAACTTTGACTTTTATATAGTAGATAGTAGCAATTAATAATGAAAATAGTATATGCAGCCAATACATATGTTTTGTATCAGTAGAAAATCCTGAAAACATGGGGGTGGGGGGACAGCAAGCTCACTTTCAGATTTAGATATAGTCCTGAAACACACTGTAATCTGTTGCCTAGGAGAGTGGATGTTCTAAAAATTTACAGTACTGAAAGTATGAAACTAAAGGCTTCTCCTTTGGATAAATGGAGTCATTTGAGTTTATGAAATTACACACCTGCATGTAAAAAAGTCAGATCTACAGATGATAGGACTTCCCTATGTGTCATGCACCACATGTAAGGTTTGTGCTCGGAGACTGTTATTCATCATAACTTCTCTGCTAGAGCTATGTATACTCTTTGAATCTTTACCACAACCATGGGGGGGGGGGTAGCAGAGATAACAAACATAGGTTTAGGATATACCTGCTTTGCATGCTGTAACTGCGGCATTGCCATCTTCTGCATCACCTAGTAGAACTGGAAACCCCAGCTTTGAAATATTACATTTTTGGACCACTTTCTCCCCAAATCCTTTAGCCAGCCTGACTCAAGGATTCTGAGAGTTACAGCCCAAAGAAATAACATTTCCAAGCTGTTGCGTGGAGAGTTTCTGTCTGTTAACTTAGGTAATACTGAGCTAGATGGGCCAGTGGTGTGAGTAACTGTTGAGACAGCTTGTTATGTTTCTAGTAAAACTAGTATCTTGTAAATAGTAATGCCATTGACAAAAGGCTTTGCAGCTGAAATTCAAGTCCTCACTCAGCAGAACTACTAGGACTGGCTTGCCCCATTTGGAAGTGAACAATAGACATTACTATCTAAAGGTGGGATCAGGTGGCAGTGGTGGAAGGGCAGGCAGTGTAAAACAATTAATTCCAGAGTCTACAATTATCTACAACTGCACCATTAGCTGTATCACACACAAGGCAAGCAAATCGCAATTACAGCAGGATAATAGCCTCTTTGGCTGGGACTTATCACATGACATTGTTCCTCTTCTGTTGTTTTTCTGGTAGGAGACCATTTAGAAAGTGTTTCTTTTACAAAGGAGGCCATTAACAGATTAATTACAGAAGCTTTCTGATAGGACTTTTTCTTCCCTCAAAAGAAAGGATGTGGCAATGTGTGGGGGGCTACAGTTTATTGAAATGGATTCCCAAGGGACATGCAAGTAAAAAAAGGGAAGCAGTACACTACATGATTCCTTGTCTGCCAGATCCAGTTTTTGCTAAGCATGGGCATCTCTGGCATCCTTCTATATTGGATGAGACAGAATTGTTCAATCAGTCCCCAAGCAGACATGCCACAGAATTATTTACCATTGGAAGTGGTTGCATAATTTGACTCAATACAGCAGAGCGCAAAACTGTTTACCTGTTTAGATAAGGCATTCCTGAAGAGACAAGTGAGCTCTTCGGCAGGTGGATAATTCTTATGCCTTCCTCATGTATAAGCCTACCAAAGTTTTGGTCTATGAGTCCCATGAACCCCACCTAGTATGACTAATGGTAAAAATTTGTGAGGACTGTAGTTCAAAACAGCCTCTGGAGTACCAGAGGCTATCCAACTCTGGCTTACATGACTTAAAAGCAGACCATGTTGTTGTATTCCTTCACCTCTTCTCCAACGTATGGCACCCAAGATCAACCTATCGTGGCGTCTTCTTGGCAAGATTTGTTCAGGGCAGGTTTGCCTTTGCCTTCCTTTGAGACCGAGATAATGTGACTTCCCCAAGGTCACCAACAGTGTTGCCCCCAATGACAGACGCCATCCCAAGGAATATAAATTTGATATCAAATATGCCTGCCATGCCAGAGAAGTTGCCCGAGTGGGTACATAGACAAAGATGTCGAACAACCGAAACTAGGTCAGGCCAGGAAAATCCCTAGTCACATTTACCCTAGGAGACCTCAGGCTAAACACGTCCGCATGGACAAAGGCTCCCCAGCTGAAAACAGCCAACTTGAGAGGATTACTGGGTTTTCCCCAAGCTGAGCAACTCCGACTTCAGAAAAGTCCTACACGGCAAGGTCCATCTGCATAAACAAATCATGCAAACTACCAAGTTGCTATTGTGTGGCATTTCTCCCTCTGTTTTGACCATTGTTCTTCCTGGGAGAGGGCATGCCCTTGAAGTACGTTCTGTCCTATAAGTAGTCCCAGTTTTTGAGGATCTCTTTGGAGAACTCCCCACCATACTAGCAGACCAGCACTCTGTTAGTTGAGTGATCCCCTCAGCTGCCTCTCTTTGCTGAGCTCCGTTCTTCTCATCGCTTCCCGGACTGAAGACTTCAGGATAGGTGCAGTATCACTGACTTTACACCCTCTCCACTGAATCCCCTATCAATTTTCACTTCTTTCCCTTCTCAATAGGCCTTGTGTGCATAAGTGAGTGAGTGCATTGGTACGTGAGAACACATTTATTAATAAAATCCAGTTATTGGTACGATTCTCTGGCTTTTTGCTTGGTCTGACCCCATAAAAATTGGGTAAAAGATCCTGCTGGGTTAACCTGCTCTTCGTTTTGCTACACCCAGTGCTCTGCTAATTTCCCCAATCTTTGCATTTTTGGAACGAATCTAGGTGCCCTCCAAGGGACCCCCAGAAGTCAGGGTAACAGAGGGCTCCCATGGCCGAGCAGGGATTCAAACCCTCCTCTTCAGAACTGTATTCCCAACCACAAACTACTATGTTCCTCTGGCTACCATAGATGATTTAAAAGTGGAGCTTTTATTTGACCTATGCTTTAGAAGCAGAGCTTAGAAAAGTTACCTTTGGACTACAGTTCCCAGAATCCCTCAGCTTGTATAGTCATTGGTCTAGCTGAGAGCTGAACTTCCACTAAATGTATTTTTCCCAGGCCTGAATTTTGGATAAGTCAACTATGCCTCAGACTTTCAGCATTTACACAATCCAGGAAACACTACTCCAGCATTTGTGTCTCAGGGCTGCATGTACATGTTACACTTCTGTAAGGAAAGTTGCATTTTGTGGCAGTCACACATACTGTACATTAATATTCTTCTTGTTGTGTGCCCTGAAGTTGTTTCTGACCTGTGCAACCCTAAGGCAAACCTATCACAGGGTTTTCTTGGGCTGAGAGTGTGTGATGCACCCAAGGTCATCCAGTGAGTTTCCATGGCTCAGCGGGGAATCAAACCCTGGTCTACAGGGTCGTAGTCCAACTTTCAGACCATTGCACCACTCATAATATATACAGCCAACATAAATAACAAATTAACCACAGTTTTATCGGCAGCAGCAGCTGAGGATTTCTCAGAGGGAAGGAGTGGGAGAAGCAAGCAACAGACATCACTCCCCACTTTAAAGAAGCAAGACCCTGACATTAAAAAATTTCTCAATAGGAGTGGGGCCAAGAGATAAGAGGGCTAAAACTATTAACGAAAAACCCCCAACTACATAAAACTATTAGGAAATAAGCAGAGAAACCCTGAGATGTATGTTCTGAGTTCAGGAAGGGCAAGACTCCGCCCCTCCTCTCACTTGATGAAAATACTCCTATTTCCAATTTTTTTGCTATGTTTAGCATGCTTTATTATATTAATTGCACACGGTTGAAACCAGTCTGCACCCAGTTATTAACTTTTACAGGAACAGGGAGTTATTTTTAAGCAGGATATGGAATAATTGCAGGCTGTATGCTCTGGACTATGAGTCAACACGGTCACTCTCACTTTTGCAAGTAGGAGTGCAAAAAACAAAGCTGATACCCATTTTTAAATACAGTCTTGACATGGACCTAGTTACATTTTAAAAGCAAGAGCCATTTTCTGAATTAGGCAAGGTATGTAAGATCACTACCTGAGGAAGCCATGAAGCAGGTGAAAAGGGCAGTGTTGGATGCTGCCTGCTCCTTGGTTTTAAGGGAGTGCTCCCAACAGTAGGACTTGAGCCCGGAGGCCCTGTTCTTCAGTGTCTGGGATGTGAAGTCCTTAAAATAGTAAATGCCTGGACGTTGTGGGCCTCTCCGAGGCAAAAAAGGCACTCGGAGTGACCGTTCGATAACACGACTTTGTGACCACAGGATGCACAAAACTTAAAGCAGACACAGAAGAAAAGAGGGAAGAGTTCTTACAGAATTTCTCTGAAGAAAATACGAACAAATGAAGAAAGGAGGTGAAGCAAACTGCTCAGCTAGGAAAAGCCTTTCCGAGCTGCTAACAGGTTGGTGAATGAAAAGAAACTGAGGGGAGACCGTTAGCTTGGCAGGACTGAGCATGCTCAGTACTGGATGGCGAAGGGGTTCCCACCAAGCTGCTCAGCTCTGGAACTTTCTGAAAAGCTACTGTGTATGCACAAAGATTCCCACTGTGTGAGGCACAGAGACCACAAAGAAGAAGCATTGTTCAAAGTTGTAAGATTTCTAGATGAATATATTATGTTACTGAACCAAGGGCAGCAAGTTAATCACTAAAAATATAGAAGTCCTGAGTTGAGTCAAGTCAGTGCTTCTACTTTTGACTAGAAAATGGAAAGCATTGCACTGTTATCTCCATAAATCTCCACCTTTCTTCTTAACTCTCCTTCAACATCCCTTTGGTGTCCCCCCACAGAGCGAGAACAAACCTGCCACTCATTTCACTGGGTGGTACTTGACCATTATGTTGTTGTGTGCCTTCAAGTCATTTCAAACTGATGCTGACCCTATTATAGTGTTCCTGGGGTTGATAGTGTATCATGTGCCCAAGGTCACTCAGTGGGTTTCCATGGCTGAGTGAGGAATCGAATCCAGATCTCCAGGGTTGTAGTCCAGTGCTCAAACCTCTACATCATGCTGGGTATGCCTTGATATTAATATCCTGATGGGGAAAGTGGACTTAATAATGTGATAAAGGATTTGTGAGTATTATGCGTTGACTACTTTCCCTTTAGGTAAGCTGGCCACCCTCATTACACTTAGACCAAAATCAACTCAAATTTATCGGTTATGCTGCCTCTCTGATTTATAGCTTGGAGCAAGAGTGATATCCATATGTTTGTTTAAGAAATTTATTCATGTTGCAGTCCTGATTCTCAATCAGACATCACACCAAACCACAGTTTAAATAAACTATGATCTGCAAACTCATTTCAAACACTGGTTTGCACAGCATCCAGTATTTTACAGGTGAAAACTGGGACAAATATGACCTAAACATAGTGGTTAAGACAGCAAAAGTTATTAACGAGGAAGAAAACACAAGCTAGAAGAAGCTGCAGCTCAATGCACTGGGAAAGGCAAGACTCTGCCTCCTCTCTTCCTCTCCTGCTGAGTTAATTGAGACCAAACTACTTTTGCACTTTGAACTCAGTTTATAGCAACTGAAGTAAACTGAGGACAAAGAAGGAAAAAGATGAGAGAAACTGGGACATTTTAAAAGCAGCTGAATAAAATGGAACAATATTGGATTAATTGTGAGTCTTCTCACCAATCTTTTTCATTCATTTTTCTGAAAGTATTCACTTCTGCATACATTTTCTCCACTGACTAACATTGCGTACATTTTCCCCCAAAACACATTTGAGGGTCAAGCTTTTATTAGCATAACATGAGGAGGGGAAGATAAAGAATCTGCCACTTGCAGTTTCTTCCCAGGGATTGGAAACTGAATGATATAAGCGTACTTTACCTAAAAGTCTCACAGACCACAAACTGAATGGATTTGTAAAATGTTTTGGTTAATGCCGATTTCTCTTCCATCTACACTTTAAATTTCTGGTCTTGCTTCTTGGCCAGTTTCCAAGTACATTTCAAAGTCGTAGTGCTTAACTCTAAAGCTGTATGAAGCTTGGGAAGGTATGTTTCTGGCCATTAGGAGCAGTAACATTGCAATACTGCTAGCACTCACACCAGAATCACAATATTTTTGGTGGCAGCAGCTGTGGGTTTTTCAAGAGGGGAGAGCAGGAAGAGCAAGCAATAGAGGTCAGGCTGTATGCAGACTACAGGGCCCCCCCAACTTTAAAGAAACAGGACTACAGTATAAATTAGTTGCTCAACAAGACTGATGTAAGAGTATCATGCCCTCCACTATTTCACAGATGAAAATAAGAATATAAAAGGCTGAATTACATCAGTGTTGCTATTGTGTATCAAGTCACTTCCAACTTTTGGAGACTCTAAGGCAAACCTGTCACAGGGTTTTCCTGGCATGATTTGTTCAGAGTGGATTTGCCTTTGCTTTTCCCTGAGACTGAGTTCCTGTCACCCTGTCATGAGAGTAAAATCAATATATTATTAACAAAAAATATGACTAAAGAAGAACTTAATCTGGCAAGCATTTTGGGTTTCACAGTTAATACTAAAGTGTGAAATATTTAGGTATTCAGTTAACAAAGAAAAATTCAGATCTTTTAAAAAATAACTATGAGAAGACATGGAAAGAGATATATACCAATCTCCAGAACTGGAAGAAACTAAAAAATTATCATTTCTGGGCAGAATTGCTACAATTAACATGTCTGTACTCCTAAAATTACTGTTCTTATTTCAGATCATTCTTATTATAAACAATGACTCGGTCTTCAAAAACTGGGAAAGAGATGTATCCCGGTTTATCTGGGATGGAAAGAAACCAAGGGTAAAGATCAAAATCCTGCACAATGCAAGAGAAAGGGGAGGCCTCAGCTTACCTAATTTCAAGCTTTACCTTCATATATGCCTGTTAGAATGGCTGAAAATTTGGGCTAAGCTGAATAACAAATTCTTAGAGTTAGGCCATTTCTACACTTGCCTGTTATAGTGCTATTATTCAACATCCTATGGAATCCTGCGGTTTGCAGTTTAGGGAGAGGCCTTTGAGGCTATGATGGGCCTGATGGCCATAATAGACTTGGGTTGCACTCATTATTTAATGAACACATCCATCATACTGGGATGGGAATGTCAATCGAGGAACTGGACAACCTGTTTGTACAGATGGAGAGGCTGGAAATGCAAGGGGGACTGGTGAAGCACCAGAATTTAAAAGTTGTTGTGTTGCTTGCCAACTCCAAAATAAATGCTGCTGCTAAACATCTCAGTGTTTCTTGGGAGAGCTACTTAGCCAGTACATGATCGTGACTTGCCCAAGGTCACCCACTAGGTTTCATTGGCTGAACAGGGATTTGAATCCTAGGATTTATAATTTAATAAGGCTCCAGAGCTCTCTGGCTGCGAGTATAAATGCCCCTCACTAAATTGCAAATCCCAGGATTCCATGAGAAGCAGCCATGACAGTTAAAGTGGATTTATAGTGATATAACTGTGTAGTGTGGAAGGGTCCTAAAACAGCAACAGCCTGTCTCAGGGTGGGGTAACTTTTGGCCAGATATTTACAAATATCTGCAGAAGATCCCATTGCAAGTCTGTGGTTCCAAATGGAGAGGAGCTTTGTGTTCATTGAAGTTCCACTGGCAAAGCAAACACATTAATGTGTGTACTCAAAGGGATTGGTCAGGACATAGTGACCACACCACAATTCCACAGGAGATACAAAAAGTGAAAGTGGATGCTCAGTTCTGTTTTCCTAGAGCTGCAAATTTCATTTAAAAAAAAAAAAAAAAGACTGGCACCTGTTTAATATTTGAAGTTTTTACGCCACACTTCCATTTTATAAGTCACATGTGACTGATAGCTAAAAAAGCCAGTGTGATTTGAGACTGCCTCAATGGGAGCATAGTCTCTATTCTGCTTGATCACCTGGAATACTGTGTCCAGTTCTGGGCAGCACAATTCAACATGTATAGTGGAGATGCCAAAAGGGGAAAAGGCCTGGAAATAATGCCCATGAGGAGGGTTTAGGAAGCTGTTTATCTTTAGCCTGTAGAAGAGAAGGTTAAGAGGTGACATGATAGCCTTGTTTAAATATTTGAAGGGGTAGCATATAGAAGATGAGGCAAGCTTGTTTTCTATGGCTGAAAACTAGGACACATATCAATGGCTTGAAACCAGGAAAACTTCCTACAGTAAGAGCTGTTCAATAGTGTAGCCCCTCCTTGGAGTGTGGGGGAGTTTCTTCTTTGGATTTTTAAACAGATGCTGATGGCCATCTGTTGGGAATGCTTTGATTGTGTATTTCTGCATGGCAAGGGGTTGGACTTGATGGCCGTTTTGGTAAAATAAGTTATAGAGTTGGAAAAGACTACAATGGCTGTCGAGTCCAACCCCTCCATGCAGGAACAAACATTCAAAGTATCCCCAGCAAATGGCCATCTGGCCTCTGCTTAAAAACCTCCAAAGAAGGGGGTTTTTCCCACACTCTGAGGCAGCATATTCCACTATCAGATGGCTCTGACTGTCAGAAAGTTCTTTTTGATATTAGTGTTTAGTTTATTTATTTATTTGCTCAGTCCAAAGACCATTGCAATCCAACAACTACAAAAAACAAAACAAAACATCCAAAATCTCTTCAAAACAGATTGCCCTCATCACATAATTAAAACAATACTATAAAACATCTTTGTAATAAAATTGAGACACAAGGTTAAAACGTAAATTACATATTCTCATATAAAATTACATAAATTACATAATTACAATTTACAAGTATCATCTCTTACCTGCAAAACTCTGATGCTTTTTATCTGGTATGAGCTCTAAAAAGTTTTCTCTTGCCTAGCAGCCTTCACTGCAAATGCAGAAACCCTTTTCTAATCACATGTTGATTTGTTGATTGTACTAAAAAAGCAAGTTTCTCCTTTGCTGTCCAGTATTTCATTTTTCTTAGGAAAGGCGCTAGATAACTTTCCCTTGTCTCTGAATATATCTGACATTCAGTAGATAATGAGTAAACTTTTTAAAAAGCTCACCACATATGCACAGCCTTTCTTGGACTGGGATGTTATGAAATCTACCCCATTTCATCATTGTGTCCATTTGTTCAAAACGTAAGCGTGTAAAGGCTCTCGGCTTCCATGGACAGTGGGAATGCCAGATATTTTTCAAATCTGTGTTCTAATTTCAGTTTAGCTAGCCATTTAGTTGATCTACAAGATGTTAGGGCAGCAATGTCTAACTGAGCATTCACATCGGACACTCTTTGTTTAACCATCTTTTTTATAGGAACCTTGGATTTAATAGCTGGTCAAAAACCAAAGGTTAGTAACATTTTTGAAAAATTCTGTAGCCAAAATGTTCTTTGCTGACAAGTCCTTTGTTCTTCTAAGCAAACCTTGGGGAGCCTATCTTCTGTTAAATTATTTTTCTGCACCAGAAATTTACCATCCTGGAATATATTAGGCCCTCAATCCTATCCATCCCAAGTTCAGTTTAAAAAAATAAGACGGAGTAGTTTAGAAACCCCTAAAATCATACGCAGGAATTGGGATTGGATATTTTCAATTTTTGCAAGATTTGCAAAGCCCCAAATTTTGCCCCAAAAATAAGTGTTGGAATTACTTTTGCTTTAAAAATATTTATAATAGGGCGTAAAAAACCCTTTAAACCTGTAGTTTAATAATCTATTTAAGGACTGCAAACTGGCCATAGCTTTTATTTCACTTTTCCTTATTTGTTGCACCCAGGAGCCTGATGATGAAAAATGGATACCAAGATAGCAATAGGATTTTACTTGCTTAATTCTTTTGAGTTGATAAACCATCTGTGTTGTTTCCTTTTTCTGCCAAAAACTACCACCTTTGACTTATCATTATTAATGCCAAGTCTTTTTTATGCAATATAAGTTAAGATGTCTTAAAATCTTTCAGACCCACTTGTGATGTTGAAAGGAGAATCATATCATCTGCATACAATAAGATATTAATTGCTTTGTTTGAGATTTTTGCCATATGAAACTCATAATTATGAAGAGAGGTAACAATGTCATTAATATAAAAGTTAAAAAGAAATGGGAAAAAATCAGCCTTGTCTACCCCTTATATGTGGGGATAATATCTGTTAAAGCCAGACTGGCTCCTGTTCTGACCTTCAAAGAGGTTTCAGTATAAATAGATTTCAAAAGTGCAAAAATCTCTGATCTATATTTGTCTTTGACAGCTTATCCCATAAGCGATACCTGTTTATGGTATCAAAAGCTGCACTTAAATCAATAAAAGCTGCAAAAAGTTGGCTACCTTGTTTTAAATACTTTGTTATCAGATGGTGTAATATAAAACAATTGCCCAAATAAATCCCCTTTTCTAAAGCCTGCCTTTTTTTCCTAAAATGGAATTTGCTTCTGCCCAATCCTCTAGTTTATGGAGAAGGTGTTTTGCATACATTTTAGCAGGAATGCTAATCAGGCTAATTGGTGATAGTTCTTAGGATCATAATGATTTCCTTTTTTAAATATTGGCACTACTACACTAGCTTTCCAGTTTTTAAGATACAACCAATGTTGTTTATGTGGGTGAATAGCCCTGCCAAAACTGGTGCCCACCAGTCTACATTGCATTTAAATAATTCTGCAGGAAAGATAATACCAGGGGCCTTATTGTCCTTTGTTGATTGAATAATGGATTTAATCTCTATATCGTTCTGGGAACCACCCTGGAAGTATAGTAAAATCTTGTGTCCCAGCAACTCTGTCAGAAGTTTTTTTTATCTTTTTTAAAAAACCTAAAAATAAAACCTTTCCCAACTTAAAGCAGAAATGGGGATGTAAACATAACTTTTGACTCTTTGAGTCTATTTATGACCAAATGCCAAAAATAAGCTGAATTTGATTGTAATGCCGCTACTTCTAGATCAGCCCAGAATTGTTCCTGAAACTGGGCCTTCTTTACTGCTATTAATTTTTTGTAATTACTTCTGAGTTTCAGCATCAGGTTCAGATCCATTTGGTCATTCGTGCCATGTGCTTTACGGATACATTTTCTCAATTCTTTTCTCAGTGCACTACATTCTGTATCAAACCATGAGGGCTTCCTTTTCTGCTGTTCTTTTAAATTTCTGGTTAAATTTTAGAAAAGGTTAAATTCTTACATATATCCTGATATGCCTCCAATACCTCACTAATATTGGCTTCTAGGATGACACTATATTACTCAGTGATTTTCCCCTGCTAGAATTAAAAAAACTTTTAGGTTGTTCACATTAACTTTTTGCCATTTCAATCTCCTTTCTCCCTAGTTTCCCAGCCTCTGGACTAACCATTGGTCTGCAAAATCACTACCTCTATCAACTTTGGCCACTAAATTTACAATAATGGGTTGATGATCACTTTCTTCTCTGTAATTCACAATAATGCCAGAGAACTGTTGGACTTCTGCTCTAGTAACACAAATATAATCCAAAGTACTAGCAGAGCTTTTTGAGAAGTAGGTGAAGGGATATGGATCATTAAAGTTATTACTACCTAAGATCTGCAGACCAAACATGTATGTTATCCTAAACAGGTTAATGCCAGCCTTATTTATTTTCTCATCCCTGGAACTCCATTGGGACAATCCTCAAAACCCAGCCAACTCATCCCTCACAATTCCACACTGTTCTGCCACCTTTAATAGAGATGTTCCTAGTCTGGCATTAAAATCTCCCAATAGAATGAACAATGCACTGGGAAACCTTGTAGAACTCCTCTAATAAATGTTCTAAGGGTATCCATACATTAGCAGAAAAAATTTGTGAAAAAATTTGGGGGGATGAAACATTTACTAAAATAAACACAGTACTCCTTGCCTCAAGTTTTACCACCAAAAAGTTAATATACCCCAGTAGCCACCCAGTCTTGTGTCCAACCTAGATCTTCCTTTAAACAGGAGAGCTAAACCTCCTATGGCTCTACCTCTGATGTTTGTTTTTTGTGCTGGTTTAACCCATGCTTTAAAACCTGGGGGATTAACTCCTCTTTGTCAGTAAGCCAATTTCCCGAAGAGCTATCACAGAGTGTCTAGACAAATACTCTATAATATCACCATCACATACCCTTCCCTTCCATCCAGCTATGTTCCAAGACATAATTTTAACACATTTATCAGTGGAGTCATTGATGTCAGTAATCATCTTTTTTGCAACCTCTATAAGCGGGACCATTTTAGCTGGTATGAGGGAACAATGACTGTCGTTGATCCCAAATGGACTGAAAGACTCACTATACACTGGGTAAAAGGGGGTGAGTACAATGATAAAGGGACCCTAAGTTGTACCTGGTTATTGATAGTTATTCAGTCTGTTTTAATGTCCTAACTGACTGGTTAACGGGCTGGACATTTGCATTAGGTAAAAAGCTCGTCTTTAAAGGGACTTAGTTTGCTAACATTAGAACTTTTTGGGGGGATAACAACTAAATCAGAGGGTTTTACCCCACAAGGACCTGGTACACTTCCCAACTCCTCAGCATCCAGGAATCTCATTTTAACCCAATTATTGTTGTCCAGAAAGGGTATTAGAAGAAATCTTGGCTAACACAGAGGCTTTCCCTCTACTTGAGTCACAAAAAGTGGGGGGGCCACATATTCATCTCACTGAGACAACCTAGTACTCCCATTTTCTCCTGTATTCATACACTCTACACCTCCTGGCTCAACTACCATTGGGCAGATCTCCTGGATTCCACCAAATTAGCAGCTATCTGCTCCTTAGAGTAACTTGGCTCTCAGGGACCACTGAGCATTTTGGGGCAAAAGATGAGTTATGTCTAAACAATTTCTCAACCAATCAAGTTTCCAAATTTTTTTTGAAAACAGGGAGGCCAAGACCAAAATGAACATATAAGAGCATTCTCCTCTAAAATTTAAAAGGCTCCATCCTTTCATAAAGGGTCTGACAAGTATCCAGGAGCCTGGCAAGTTGTATTAGAAGGGAGTCCAACCCGAATTTGGGAAAGGCTGCAATCATTTAAATCAATCAGATTAGCAATGTTGTGACCAGATATGATATTCTTACTTGACCTCAAATTATAAGGATGATGGAACAGTGGTAATGGGGGCTTGATTTTCAAAAAATCTTGCAAACCAAACCCAAGTTTAAAAAAACATCCTTAGCCTTATATATTACATTAGCAATAGCAGTATTTCTAAAAGTAATTGCAGCACGAGCTTTGATGCCATTGTAATGAATTCCACTAAAACTACATCCTTAGGTTTCAATACACCTGGTATAACCTCATTATTAATAGCTAAAAAATGAGAAATACGATTCTGTAGTGTAAGGAAACCAAATGGCTTAGGATAATTCAAGAAAAAAAGCTTTTGAGGGATTAAAACCAGCTTCCAATCAGTATGCATGTCTTTGTATCTTGTTGCGAGTCCTTTTGTGGATCTTTTGAATAAGAATCTGATTTCATCACCAGAGGTTGAGCACTTTGTGGTAGACTTCCTGTTGAGGCAAAGGACTTCATCCCCTGGATCTAACAGCTCTCCTCCCATTAAGCCCTTATCAGCTAGTGGATTTTTAGGTGTTTTGACACCAACTGCATCAACTGGCTGAACAGATTATCAAGATTATTATGCCCACACTTCTTTGCCTTTTTATTATCTTTTTTCTGATTTTCCAAACGATTTTTGTGATCTAATTTTTTAATAGGATTGTCTTTGTAAAAATTTAAACAAGTGCTCCCAATCTCTTTTCCTGTGGCATTGTGATTTAATAACCTTCTTACTTAGGTTTTTAACATTTTTGCTTTTCTTCTGTTTTTTACAAGCTCCGTTTGATTTCCTTACTGCTTTTTATGGAATGAGTCCTTGGGGTTGTTTTTTTATCCTGTCTCTGATAGAACTCCTCCTCTAAGGCCAGTTGGTGTTAATCTCCTCACAGTCATTGAATGGTCCTCAGCTAGAGCTGTCAGCAATCTATTGCTTTCTGCGAGAAAGTTTTTAATAAGTAGGTTCCTATACATCATGAGAAGTCCACCTTGTAAAAGAATAGAGTTATAGTCGAAATCCTCTGTCTGAGTGCATGTAGATTTCAACTTAGTATTTGAACTTAGACACTTTGCAGGGTTTTCCAGATCAATCAGCTGTTTTTGAATAACTCTTCTATCCAGGCAACATCCTGAACAGTTTTAACACCGGTGGAGGAGGACAGAGCTTTGACAGGGAAACTGACCCTTTTATGCACCCCTCTTTGCTTTATAGGGCAATCCATGGTTGATTCTGAGTGCGACAAATGAGAGACAGAGTCATGCATAAAGTTTGAAGGCTCTCAATTGACCAATGGGTTTTTTTTAATGAAGGACTGGAGTCAGATGATTGTACTGTCCCCCCAAAGCTCAACTCAGCTGCAAGGTTGGAGAAAGGTAGTTCTCAGCAGGGGACTTTGGAGTTTTGTCAGTCCTTTAAGATCCAGAGTCCAATCTAATACAGAATTTGCAGAAACTGCTGATTTAGCTTCAACCACTTTATCAACTTCCTTGGGAGCAAAAAACTGTGTGATTTTCATCTGGTCATTCCCAGGATTCATGGGAATGCTCTCAAAAACTGCAAAATGCCTAAAGTTCTATAGGCCCTTCTGGTAAGCATAGCTTATTTCTCAAGTTCTCCCAAGTATCCAGAAAAATTGTCCCAGCAGCTTTTAAAAACTGCCAGCGTCCATAAAATTATTCAGTCTTTTGGTCAACAGCAGCCTAATTATCACTGGAAACCCATTCCAGCAAAACAGCAAACAAAAAAAATCCTTCAAAGTTAATTTCCCAGCCAGAAACAGCAACAATAGCTAAAAGCTAATTGGAATAAGTTAAAGACACAACACCCTTAAGGGAGCTTAGCGTTTGCAGATAAGCATTAATTGAGCCCAGGAGGCATAGTACAAGGTAGATAGTAAATTCAACACAAGGCCAATAATAAAACTATAGTAAACTATAACTGAGAAAAAAAAAGGCAGGTTTAGAACAGGCAGCCATGGAACAACAAAGCAACAAAACACTAAAGCTATTAAACCTAAGAAAGCTGTTAAACCTAAGAAAAAAAAAAAATTACAGAGAGACTCTAGCAGAACATTCCTGACCCCTTCATGGTGTTGAAACCCCTTTTGATGTTAGTGAAATCTCTTTTACTGTAATTTGAACCCATTGTTCCGTGTCCTAATTTCTGGAGCAGCAGAAAACAAGCTTGCTCCATCTTCAACATGTACTTTAGTTAGTTTTGGCCCAGTTTTCTAGTCTGTTAAGATTATTTTGAATTCTGATCCTGTCCTCTGGGGCTATCCCTCCTAATTTGGTGTCATCTGCAGATTTGATGAGCATGCCCCCATTCCCCCATCCAAGCCATTGATAAAGATATTGAATAGCACTGGGCACAGAACAGAACCCTGTAGCACCCCACTGGTCACTTTTTTCCAGGATGAAGGGAGACATTGGTAAGCACCTTTTGTGTCAACCAATTACAAATCCACCTAACAGTAGCTTTGTTAACCCACATTTTATTACCTTGTCTGTAAGAATATCATGGGGGACCTTGTCAAAGGCTTTATTGAAATTAAGATACACTACATCCACAGCATTTCTTTCATCTACTAAGCTTGTAATTTTACCAAAAAAAGAGATTAGATTAGTCTGGCATGACTCGTTTTTGAGAAACCCATGTTGACTTTTAGTGATCACAGCATTCCTTTCTAAGTGATTATAGACTGTCTGTTTAATGATCTGCTCTAGGATCTTTCCTGGTATTGATGTCAGGCTGACTGGGCAGTAATTGTTTAGCTCCTCTTTTTTCCCCTTTTTGAAGATAGGGACAACATTTGCCCTCCTCCAGTCTCCTGGTACTTCTCCTGTTCTCCAGGAACTCTAGAGGATTATTGTGAGTGGTTCTGCAATTACTTCTTCCAGTTCTTTTAATACCCTTGGATGTAGTTCATCTGGCCCTGGTGACTTAAATTCATTAAGAGTAGCCAAGTATTCCTGTACTCCTTCTTTACCTATTCTGTGTTGTATTTCCTCTATTACATCATCTGTTCCATTTTCTCTGAATTGAACACTGTTTCTCTTAATCTTCTCCTCACAATGGCCCTACCATCTCCTTCTTTTTCCTTTTGCTACAGACATAATAAAAAAAGCCCTTTTTATTGTTTTCAACCTCTCTAGCAAGCCTGAGCTCATTCTGTGCTTTAGCTTTTCTGACTTTTTCCCTACACGTGCTGGCTATTTATTAGAAATTCCTCTTTGGTGATTTCCCCCTTTTCCATTTCTTGCACATGGCCCTTTGAAATATTAGTTCAGTTGAAAGCTCTTTAGATATCCATTCTGGTTTCTTTAGACACCTTCTATTTTTCCTCCTCAATGGAATTGTTTGAGACTGTGCCTTCAATATCTCACTTTTAAAAAACTCCCATCCATCATAAATTCCTTTCTCTTTTAGTATGCATGACCATGGGATGGTACCCAATATTTCCCTAAGTTTACTGAAATCAGCTTTCTTAAAATTTGGAATGTGAATCTAACTATGCTTGGCTTCCCTTTTCCACTGTATTACAAATGCCAGGAGAACATGGTCACTTTCACCTAAGGATCCCACCCCTTCCACCCCATTTACCAGGTCATCACTGTTGGTTAGGATCAGGTCCAAAACAGCTGATCCCCTTTTTTGCCTCTTCCATCTTCTGGACAATGAAATTGTCTTCAAGGGAAGTGAGGAATTTGTTGGACCTGATATTCTTGGCACAATTTGACTTCCAGCAAATATCTGGATAACTAAGATCTCTCATTAATACTCTCTTTTTTCTGAATGTGTGGTCATCTGTTTTAGGAAGACCTTGTCTAAGTCCTTAGTTTGATTTGGGGGTTTGTTGTAGACCTCCAAAATAACATCCCTGTTTTTGATCTCTCCCTTAATTTTTGCCCAGATGCTCTCAACCTGGCTCCCAGGATTTAAATCATGAATCTCTTCACAGGTATAAACATCCTTGACATATAATGCTACTCTTCCTCCCTTGCTTGTTTGGTCTATGTCTCTGAAATAGATTGTACCCCTCTATTATTACATTTCAATCATGAGTCTCATCCCACCAGGTTTCAGTGATACCTATTATGTCATATCTGTTTTGCTGTGTTAAGAGTTTGAGTTTCTCTTGTTTATTTCCTATGCTCCTGTGCATTAGTGTGGAGACATTTAAGACCATGGATCATTCCCCCAGCTGCTTATCTAAGATTTTTTCCCCTCCTACGGTCAAGCTTCTTGTACTATTCTCTCCATTCCCTCAATAACTATCGAACTATTATCTCTAGCACTTGATGAACTCCTGTCCTCAAGAATCCTCTCCCTCTCCCTCACATAACTCAGTTTAAAGCCCTCCTGATCAGGTTTATGAGCTTCTTAACAAAAATATTCCGGTCAATTGTTGTGAGGTGCACCCCATCCATTGCCAGTAGACTAACTTCCTGAAACTGCACAGCATGATCCAAGCAGCCAAATCGTTCCTGGAGGCACCATCTGTGGGGCCAGTTGTTCACCTCCACTATTTTTCTCTCCCTTCCCAGGCCATGTTCTTTAACTGAGAGGATAGATGAAATGACTACCTGTGCCTCAAGTGCCTTCAGCTTCCTGCCCAGAACCGTGTAACTCCTTGTGATATGATGAAAGCTATGCCTTGTTGTGTCACTTGTTCCCACACAGACCAAAAGGAAGGGGCAATGGTCAGTGGGCTTCACAAGTCTTGTCAGCTTCTCTGTGACATCACTGATTTTTGCCCCTGGGAGACAGCACATCTCTCAATCTTGTCAGGCTTACAAACCACTGGCTTGGTTCCCCTCAGCAGGGAGCCCCCTACCACCACCACCTGTCTCTTCTCAGGATTGGCAGGGGCCAGTCCACGTGCTGAATTTTCTAAGGACACCTGCACGTCTTCCAAGGACTGACACTGCTGCTCTTGTTGCTGTTCTTGCACATCCTCTGAGGACTGACACTGCTGCTCTTGTTGCTATTCCTCATAATCTCTCACAGGAGAAAGAGCTTCAAATTGATTCTGTAGCTGCAAAGTCACTGAATGATCCCTAGTCCTTCTAGTTCTTTGGATCACATTCCTCCAAGTGTTGGTCTCCTGTGTTTGGGAACTGAACTCCTCCTCAGGGACATTAACTGTCTGTTCCTCTATCAAGACAGTCTGCTCTGCTCTAGCAAATAAATCCATGTGGTCCCTAATGTGTTGAAGAGTAGATATATGGGCCTCAAGCTGCTGAATCCTCTCCTCCAAGAGAGCCACCAACTTCCACTTGTGGCAGGTATAGACACTCACCTGCTCTGGCAAGAAGACAGACATAACACAGCTATTGCAGTTGACTGCAACAGCTCCCTCATATTTCGTACTGAAGAGTCTTAAGTAGTCACTGCAACAGAAATCTGAGCCTCTACTCAAAACTCCCCTGCCACTTACACCCACGCAAAGCTGTTTGGCTTTCCTGTTAACAGAGTTCTTGTTCAACACTTGAAGTGATGCATGAGCCTTAGACCATGTGCTCAGAGAGAGCACATGGTCAGAAACAAACACACCCACACAAGCCTTTAAAAACACACAGTCAAGATATCCTCCCAGACACAGCTCACCTTCTGCTTTCTCCTCAGCTGCTCTATCCTCAGAGACTGAGTTTGAAAGCTGCTGGCGGGAGTAATCTAGAGTTAGTGGCTGCTAGCTCCACCCCCAAACAGTGACTTTGCAGTGACTCAGTGACTCTGCAGAAACCACGCCCCCTTAGACTATGTTCTCAGAGAGAGCACATGGCCAGAAACAAACACACCCACACAAGCCTTTAAAAACACACAATCAAAATGCCCTCCTGAACACAGCTCAATTTCTGCTTTCTCCTCAGCTGCTGTCTCCTCGGAGAATGAGCTTGATGGTCTTTCCAACTCTATGATTTTATGATTCTAACTTTTGGGATTCATGTTTTTGGCCATCAAACATGACCCCCAAAGTCTACCATTTAAACCAGGAAGTGTTCCAGCTGGAGAGTACTGAGATGGCGCATATTGGAGTGCTGGGAAATAATGATGGTAGTGATCTCCCTATTGCAGGATGCATTGAGACAAGTAACTGTGGATGAACCCCCAGATGTCTTTCTAGCTGCACCCCTTGACTAGGAAAGTAGTGCAGTAGTCATTTTCCAGTGGCCCAAACTGAAGCACTTCAGAAACTCTTAAGCTGGGGTGCTGCCTGGCTTAAGAGGTAGGTTTGGGGGGAGGCAGAAATAGCTATGACAGAGTTTCATAGAAATAGTTATGACAGAGCTATTGTCAAGGTCAGAAACCTGTGTGGCAAGCCAGCCTGGAGAAGAGAGTGCCAGCAAAGTCCAGCTGGGAGGACACATGCAAGCACTTCTACTCAAGGAAGTTCAATTACCAGAGCGCCAAGCGAAGCCGTAGTCAGAGTTCCAAAGTCAAGGGTCAAAAGCCCAGAGATCAATTCAAGGTACCAGGAACCGGGTGCTGGGAGCAAGGTACAGGCAAGAGGAGGGCTTGTAAGAAGTTTGCCACAAGCAAAGGGAAGCTTCCAGGCAGGCAGTTATATAGCCCCAGGCACAGGTGTGTCCGGTCACCGCTTCTTAAACTTAGCCAAGGAAGCCTCTCTTTGCACAGCCCTCTTGAGTCTCTGCCTTGATTGGGGGCTTATTGAACCAGGCTCCAGAGCCTCTTCAGAATCGGATCCCTGTTGCTCCAAAGGAGCAGGCACAGAATCGGATCCCTGTTGCTCTAAAGGAGCAGGCAGTGAGACGTCCACGCCTGCTTGGTCCATGGCAGCAGGGGGAGCTCTTGAGCTGCAGGACTCATCTCCAGCCAGAGCCACAGGGACCCACAGCTGCAGCTGCTGCTTGTCATCTCCACCCTGAGCAACAGGGACCACGCCATCAGCCGCTCTGACAGGGGCTTCAGTTATTACAGCTATCTACATCTGCTGACATAGGATCCTGGCCCAAGTTTCTAGCCTTTATGTCAGTGGCTCCCAGAAGCCCCAGCCACTATGGTCAATGCTCAGGGTTTCTGGAAGCTGAAGTCCAAAAACATCTGGGGACCCACAGGTTGAGAACCACTGCTTATGTGTACAAAGACACTATTAAAAGCATGTAGGCCAGGCTGGGAAGCTATGGCCTTCCAAGCATTTTTGTTACATTGTATCATCATCATCATCATCATCATCATCATAGAATCATAGAGTTGGAAGAGACCACAGGGGCCATCCAGTCCAACCCACTGCTATGGAGGAATACACATCAAAGCATTCCCAACAGATGGTCATCCAGCCTCTGTTTAAAAACCTCCAAAGAAGGAGACTCCACCACACTCTGAGGCAGCATATTCCACTGCCGGACAGCTCTGACTGTCAGGAGGTTCTTTCTGAGTTTCAGGTGGAATCTCCTTTCCTGCAGCTTGAATCCATTGCTCCTTGTCCTAGTCTCTGGAGCAGCAGAAAACAAGCCCGCTCCCTCCTCAACATGACATCCCTTCAAATATTTAAAACGTGGCTATCATGTCCCCTCTTAACCTTCTCTTCTGCAGACTAAACTATATCACCTTTTCCCTAACCCTGGGATTCACTGCAGCTTATAAATGGCAACCATAAGTCAAAAGTATCCTGAGGTAGGAGATGCCTGCTAAAATCTCAGAAGACAGAGAAATGCCTAAATGAGATTCACAGTGGCTGTGAAGAGACATCAGTGTCTTCATATTCCTACCCCATCCCGTGATGTGCAGAACAGAAAAGTTATGCCAGATCCATTAATCACATTGCTCTAAATATATTACTTAGGTTATAAAACTCATAATTCCTTTCTCAGCTTTCCTGAGTTTATAGAATTCAGCTTTAAATTGAGGATGCCTGGACATACAATTTTACATGTTGCCTTAGTCCTGATTCCTGTTACAGATGTCACCTCTTTTCGCCTTGTTTGCTTATTTTTAAAATTCTGTAGTGAAAACTTTCAAGGGCCTAGATACCTTGAAGGCACCAGGTCCCATCTGATTTTAAAAACTCAGCAGGGTCAAATCTGGTCAGTACTTGATAGGAGGATGACTAAGGAATACCAGATGCTGTAAACTGTATTTCAGAGGAAGGCAATGGCAAACCACCTCAGGGTATTCCTTGCCTAAGAAAACCCCATGAAGTTCATCATCATAAGTCTACAGGTAACTTGAAGG
The DNA here is from genome assembly GCA_948472985.1 of Iguana delicatissima. Classification (NCBI taxonomy): domain Eukaryota; kingdom Metazoa; phylum Chordata; class Lepidosauria; order Squamata; family Iguanidae; genus Iguana; species Iguana delicatissima. The sequence continues at coordinate 37,611 of CAOKZL010003339.1, read as the reverse complement.
CAGAAACAGAGAGACAGAGAGAGGTCACAAGCTTGCATAGAAAGCACAGTTACTATATATGTGTACAATTGCACAACTTAGCAACATTGGGTAGGAGAAAGGACTGTAAATATCATGCAATCAAGTCATCCAGGCCATGGAACATTTAACTACCATTGTCCAGCTGCTCATTTGAGATCCAGCTGTTGCACTTCTCTGCTGTTTGGACAGTGAAAGGATTTGCATTCCTGGACAGAGGGGAGAAGAGAGTGCCACTGCTAGGCATGGAGAGACCACCCAGATACCAGCAATAAGGGGAATGTGGGAGGATGGAAGTCAATACAAACTGCCCCAACTATGCAGTGAGGCTGAGTGTGTGTGTGTGTGTGTTTGTTTGCTAGGGATGACCACATGTATCTATTTCAGTTTCTCTCAGTTTCTAGTTTTTCTAATCGTGACTTCCTTCCAGTTCTCTATCCTGTTTCCAAATCATCCTGAAGCTTTATTTTTAAAAAATCCACATCCAATTGATGGATATCTTCATGCAGATTTCTTCTAATATACACATTTTTAACCAATAGACACAATTATAACCTTAGCAGAAACATGAATCATAGAAGCACAGAATAATAGAATCTTAAGAGCTGGAAGGGGCTACAAGGGCCATCTCATGTCCAATCTCCTGTGTTACTGCAGCTTCTAGGCTGCCTTGGCGATAGCATAAAGATATCCTTTTGATATCAATAATTCAGCTTTCTCCCACCACCCCTCTCCACGTGTTTGTGAGGCCCCCGGACAAGCACGAAACTAGGCTCGGTGACTGATTGCTGCAATATTCCTAAACAATGCAGGCAAGCCAGAAAAAGCCAGATCGCCGCTTCAGGAGACCTCCAGGCAAACACCCTATTATGCATGTGCGCCACCTACAAAGGACTCCCTGTCCCGAGCAGGTAACTTGACTAGCTGAACTATCAATTGTCCAGCATCGCGCATTTGCATACTGGCTGCTCCTTTGTCAATTCGGACCTAACTCAATCATGTTAAATTTTGACCTTTCCGAGGCTTTGTCTCACACCCGAAATCCATTGTTCTCACCAAGTACAGCATAGCCTGCAGTTACACTTCTCCCTATAAAAACCCCTGATTTCGAGACCCTCCTCGGATCGCTCCCGAGTTCCAGACCGCCTTGCTGCCTCTTTCTTGGCAAGCCTCCCTTCAGCTCCACGTGCTGAGCCACATCAAACCCCAGCACCGCTCTCTATTCTTCCAGACTTCAGGACAGGTTTCATATCACCCAAATCAACTATCCCTCTGAAAAATCCCTCTATCCCATTCTCACCTTTATTTTCTTATAGTTATCTGCGTGAGTGAGTTGCATACACTGTTTGGCTGTATTTTAATAAAGATCTCATTTATTCTCTCAAAATGGTTTGCTTCTTGACTGGCCTGCCCCGTAAACATAGGGTTCAAGATTCTGCTAAGTTAAATGCTAAAGCAGTGCTCAGAGCTAATTTTCCCCACCTATAGCTGAGCACATTTCTTTGTCCCTCTTGGGACCCCCAGTAAACAGGGTAACACCTGTCATCCAGAAATGCACAACTAAAGCACTACTGAAAGATGCCTCTCCAACCTCTGTTAAAATACTTCTATATAAAAAGAGTCCACCATGCTCTGAAGGGAACAATGAACACAAGTTTAGTTTTATACTAAGACACAGAATATACACAGCCTAATTAAAGAGGGCTGGGACAGATTTTTTAAAAGTGATCACCATGTAGCAATGGGGCATGCTTTGATCTCTATGATCTTATTACTTTCAACAGCATGCATGTTAACAAGCTTGTCAAGACCTGAGATAGGCAATACACAATATTGCCTTGTGTAGCTTTCCTGTAGACAAGATCTGCTTGAAAGCCTCGCTTTAGCATGACCTGAATAGAGGAAAAGGGAGGAAAACTAAAGAATACACACTGCCTTAAGCTCACTAGAGGAAAGTCATACATAATATAATAAAGACACACAGATAAGGTCCATTTAAAGTGCTAGATCCTAAGGCTTAATTTTGGGACTTGTATTTTGCACACTACTGAAAAAAAAAGGAGAAGTATCAACAAGAAAAAGAGATGGAAAAATATGTGCTAGTTTAGGGGTGAATTTAGAGTGGGGAAAAATGCGGCCATTTTCTTGCTTCTCAGTCTGCTGTCTAGATAACAGTTCCTACCCTGGGGGTCTGCAGAGCCCTCACAGGAGGTCTGTGAAGTCCTGCTGCTGGACACCAACAGCAGTGGCAGCATCAGAGACGTTGCAGATGGGGGGACTGCAAAACAGCTCCCTCATTTGCAAATAAGAGAGCAGTTTGGGTGCATGCACACACCTGTCACCATGCCCCTTTCATCAAGGACACAACACAGTTGGTGTGGGCACTGAGGGACACAGTGGCAGGTGTGTGCACGCACCCAAATTGCTCTCTTCAAATGAGGGAGCAATTTCAACGTTGTCCGCTGCCTGAGGAAGAGACATAGTGGCAGATGGGTTTGTGTGCCCAATTATGACCCTGGAGATCAGGGTTTGAAACCCCATTTGGCCATGGAAACCCACTGAGTGACCACAGGCAAGTCACATTCTCTCAGCCCCAGATAAAGGCAATGGCAACAAATTTTGTCAAGAAAACCCTCATGATAGAGTCACCTTAGGGCTCCATAAGTCATCAGTCAGTTTTCAAAGGAGAGAGACATGATGGTTAGTAAGACCCTTTCCCTATCAATGGCACTTTGTTGTTGTGTGCCTTCAAATCACTTCTGACTTATGGTAACCCTAAGGTGAACGTATCACAGGTTTTGGGGGGGGCAAGTTTGTTGAGAGGGAGTTTGCTTTTGCCTTCTTCTGATGCTGAAAGAGTGTGACTTGCCCAAAGTCACCCAGTATCTGAGTGGGGATTTGAAACTTAATCTTCAGAAACCTTTAATAGATAAATACATATTTGAATATTTAAATAAATATTTGAATATTTAAATCTAAATTTAACTATTTAAATCTTGAGTTAAGCCTTGGATCTGTAGTAACAAATTATATTTATGAGGGAAGGCAGTAAAGAAAAGGTTACAAATTACTGGTCTAGATCCCAAATGCTGATGGCCAAAACCCAGCCCCTGTCATTCCTTCTCATAGCTCTTTGTCTTTAACCCAGACATAGAGTGGCCAGTTCTTCAAACAACACATAGCTAATAGAATAATCTTCTATTTAAATAAATAAATAGCTAGCTAGCTAGCAGAGACAGCAATGTCAGTGCAGACACCAATTTTCTATAAATTGAAGACAGCACAGGCATACCTCAGGTAACAAGCCTCTGAAAAAGAAGCTGCTTTTTACACAGGAGAAACACAGAAATTCAGTGTCAGGTTGTAACAATATGTCTACAGTAAATAATGCAATATATCTTGGGCTGGGCAAGAATGGGATTCTGCTCTAGCCAATCCTATTGTAGTTGTGTTTTCCTGCTTACAACAGGCAACAATGGCTAAATCAAAATACCTCACTGAAAATGTGTGAACAAAAAGCAGAGAGAAAGGGAAAGCAGCAAACACTGCTTCACCAGCTATCCCCAGGATGTCAAAAAGCATAGGCCTATAAGTCTCATCACCAAAATGGAAACCATAAGAGTCATAGAATCATAGAATAGGAGGAGACCATAGGGGCCATCCAGTCCAACCCCCTGCTATGCAGGAACATACATCAAAGCACTGCCGAACAGATTGCCATACAGCCTCTGCTTAAAAACCTCCAAAGAAGGAGACTCTACCACACTCTGAGGTAGCATATTCCACTGCCGGACATCTCTGACCATCAGGAAGTTCTTCCTGAGGTTCTGGTGGAATTTCCCTTCCTGCAGCTTGAATCCATTGCTCCTTGTCCTAGTCTCTGGAGCAGCAGAAAACAAGCCTGCTCCTTCCTCTACATGGCATCCCTTCAAATATTTAAACATGGCTATCATGTCCCCTCTTAACCTTCTCTTCTGCAGACTAAACATCCCCAGCTCTCTAAGACAGTCCTCATAGGGCATGACTTCCAGACTCTTCACCATTTTGGTCGCCCTCCTTTGGACATGCTCTAGCTTGTCGATATCCTTCTTGAATTCAGGTGTCCAGAACTGGATGCAGTATTCCAAATGAGGTCTAACCAAAGCAGAATACAGTGATACCGTTACCTCCCTTGATCTAGACACCATACTCCTATTGATGCAACTAAGAATCACGTTGGCCTTCTTGGCTGCTGCATCACATTGCTGACTCATGTTCAGCTTGTGATCTACCAAGACTGCTAGATCCCTTTTACATGTACTGTTGTCTGGCTACGTGTCCCCCATCCTATATTTGTGCATTCCATTTTTCCTACCTAAGTGTAGGACCTTACATTTTTCTCTGTTGAAATTCATTTCGTTAGCTTTGGCCCAGCTCTCCAATCTGTCAAGGTCATTTTGAAATTTGATCCTGTCCTTTGGCATATTAATAACCCCTCCCATTTTGGTGTCATCTGCAAATTTGATCAGCATGCCCTCTACTCCTTCATCCAAGTCATTGATGAAGATGCTGAACAGCACTGGGCCCAAGAGAGAACCATGTGGCACCCCACTAGTCACTTCTCTCCAGGATGAAAAGCAGCCATTGGCAAGCACCCTTTGGGTTCGGTCGGTAAATGAATTACAGATCCACCTGACAGCAGCCCTGTCCAGCCTGCATTTTACTATCTTATTTGCAAGCATGTCATGGGAAACTTTGTCAAAGGCCTTACTGAAATCAAGATATGCTATATCCACAGCATTCCCTTACTCTATCAAGCTTGTAACTCTATCATAAAAAGAGATAAGATTATTCTGGCATGACTTATTTCTGAGAAATACATGTTGACTTTTAGTGATTATGGCATTGCTTTCTAAGTAATTACAAACTGACTGTTTAATGATTTGCTCTAGGATCTTTCCTGGTATTGATGTTAGCTTGACTGAGCGATAATTACTTGGGTCCTCTTTCTTTCTCTTTTTAAAGATGGGGACAACATTTGCCCTCCTCTAGTCTGCTGGAACTTCTCCTATTCTCTAAGAGTTCTCAAAGATTATTGCAAGTGGTTCTAAATGACTTCTGCCAGTTCTTTTAATATCCTTCGATGTAATTCATCTGGCCCTGGAGACTTGAATTCATCTAGTTTAGCCAGGTTCTCTACCTATTCTGTGCTGCATTTCCCCCTCGTTTCTCACCTGCTCCCTAGCTGCCAGGTTGAGTACTTTTTATCTTTTTGGGATAAAACTGAGGCAGAGAAGGTGTTGAGTGGTTCTGCCTTTTCTCTTCCTCCTGTTAGTAATTGGGCATCTTCCCTGCACAGCGACCCTATCATTTCCTTGTTTTTCCTTTTGCTGTGGACTTATCTAAAACAGCCCTTTTTATTGTTTTTAATGTCTCTGGCATGCCTGAGAAAAGGGGAGGCATGTGAAAGAAAACGTCATCCCTGGAAGAATTTTGAAAGAGGCCTTCAAGGGGCCTCTAGAAGTTTGAAATGTTTTTGATTCTTTTCTGTTGCTGTTGTATGCCTTCAAGTTGTTTCCCACTTACGGTGATCCCAAGGAAACACTATCATAGGGTTTTCCGGAAGCTGAGAATGTGTGACATGCTCAAGGTCAACCAGTGGGTTTCCATGGCCAAGCAGAGAATAGAACTCTCATCTCTAGGGGTGTAATCCAGTGTTCAAATCACTATATCACACTGGGATTGTTTCACATGTGTACATTTTTGGTTTTAAATAAAAAATTGCTGAAACATGTTGAACTGTTCTCCTTTTTATGGTGTAGGAAACTATCCCTGTCCTTTCTTTGTTATTTCTGCCACCGGCACCAAATTTGTTGTTAAAGAAATAGTGCCCAGGAACACATATACTTTACTAAGTGATATATATCTGTACTTTCATGCCTACAACCTTAGGAACCAGAATTTTGCATTTTGCTGGCTCCCATTCCAGATCAAGAAACCATGCTATGGCCTTCTCACAACTCTCATGCTGCTATGAAGTGGCTCTATAGGTGCTGACTGGCAGATAGACAGACTTGTTTCCAAACATCTGGAAGATGATTACAGAAGAAGGAAAATCATCTAATCCATTTGAAAACCAAGAAATAGCAGAGGTGGCAAAGGGAAGAAAGAAGAAAAAGAAATAGAAAAAGATTGATGATGCCTGCAAAAGGTTTCTAACTCAAGCTTGATATAGGTGCAGGTAGGAATCTAATTTGAGAAGAGGTGGGGAGAATTTAGATCTGGTTTACAATTCTGATTATGAAAAAGAATGAGTATGCCAAGCAAGCAAGAGTAGGTTGACATTATTTTCTGGCAAGCTGCTCTGTAAGCGTATGTACTTTATCACTTTATTAATTTCCTGTTCCACGTGCATATACTATACTTCTTTTTCTATTATTATTACACAGAGAGCGCCAAGCCTATGCCTTGGCCCTAAGGAATCTCAAATGCCTCAACTTGTCTCAGCAAACACAGGCTTTCGTGCTTTCGTAAGAAGATGCCCACAGTAACATTTGGGTGTTGCTATAATGAAAATGCAGCTGGATCCTACTCCTGATGTTGCAGAACAGTATAAAACATTTTACATACCACAGGCAAGGGGTGCAGAAGAGGAACATGGGAATGAGGTGCCAATTCTATGCATTTTCCAAAGGGATAGTACCTGCAGTCGCTATACTGTTTCCCAGCTGTGCTACCAACAATGGCCCTTTCTGCACGAGGCTAGTGAATCGGTTCATGCCGCTTCTTACCGGATTTTCTGGGCTCAAAACAAGGCGGACTTTCCCTCATTTCCTTCCACACCTACTGCGTATGTTCCATTCTGATTCGGAGGAGTGTGAGTTCATGAATCCACACTGCCTCCACCGTGGCCACTCCTGCTGCTCCCCTCACCCCGCCCCGTCGGCTGTGATTGGCCCCCCTTTTTTTTGCATGGTTTAGTATGTTATTGTGTACATGTGCAAGTCCATACTAAGCCCCTCCCATGAGCCCTCCCCTGACCACCAATTCATAGTGATGCAAATGTACGTGTCTGCACCACTGTGAAAGTACGAATTGGATCAATCTGGAAAATTGGAAAACCAATTTCTTCCACTTTTCAAATAGTGTGCTTTACCACCACATGGGGGAGCATCTAGTCAGAATTATGTGAGGAACGAAAGTAAATAAACTGAACCTAGTCCGCTCCAAGGTGCAGAAGACCTCCATGGCAAGACACATTGGCTCGCCTTAATAACCAGAAAGGGCCAGCGTTACTCCTATAGTAGCTTTAAAGCTAACTTAACATACAGTTAAGGAAATAGATGTGTTTCTGGGTATTTCTTTAACAGAAAAAAATTTGGCATGAATTTAACCAATGTTGCAAGCCACTTTGGGGTCCCGTACTGGGATACAAAATAAATAAGTAATTTTCCAGCATTTGTAAATTTCTTTGTATTCAGGTTAGAAAAGCAATATAAGAATTTTTAAAACAAAAATGGACATAGACAAAACCAAAACTTTCAGATCAATCCCTCCAGGGCCAGAGGCCTCTTCACATTACAGAATTATAGCACTGCTATTCTATTTTTAGCTGGCAATGAGTCCAGGGTTTGTAATTTGGTGAGGTACTGAATTTCTCTGGCTGAGAATTCTAAATACCCCTCCTTAAACTGCAGATCCCAAGACTCCATAGGATGGAACCATGGCAATTATAACAGCACTATAATAATGTAATGTGAATGGGCCCCAGGGCTTTGAGTTCTTAGCATGTAGCAGCCTGGGTTTGGATCGTTGTGCATCCAGCCATGTTTGTTGTAGTGAATTAGAGTTGTCATCTCTCTTTTTTCTCTGACAGACTTTTCCTTTTCAAAGAGTATGATGGTATACCTGCCTGTAGGATAGACAGGTAGAGCATTGTTCTCTCCTTGCAGGGAAAACCTGTATGTATTGGATTTGACCAGTGCAAATTGGGAAGGGAAGATTTTACCCAACTTGCATATTTCTTCATAAGTTCAAATGTGAAAGTGAAAAAGACTTATTTACCATTCCTGAGAGAAAGTACTGAAAAGGAGAATTTATGCCATAGCTGGTCAATTTTTAAATTCTGTCTGTCTGTCTATCCATCCATCTTTTTGGGGATAAATCTAGCGAGGTTAATTGGATTAAGCAGTCTGGTTTAAATGGACATTTCCACTGTATATATCAGGAAGTAGGTACCCCTTCAGACATTGCTGGACTTTACTTCCCATCATCCACAGTCAGCGTGGCCAATGGTCAGGAATGGTTAAGGGGAACTATGGACTGACAGCTCCATGAGGGCCACAGGTTCACCATTCCTATTAGGGATGTTTTCTTGAAACTCAGTCTCACTGAATGCTACTGGATTTACTCAAGTAGGCTTAAGACAGCCTCGGTAATACATCTCTCTGTGTTGCTTCTTCCGCTTATCTTGCTATATATGAGAACGTAACCTTAGGTCAGGAGGTGGACAAAGTAAAAGTGGCATGCCTTAAGGCAGTGGTTCTCAACCTGTGGGTCCCCAGATGTTCATGGACTTCAGCTCCCAGAAGCCCCAGCCACTATGGTCAATGCTCAGGGCTTCTGGGAGCTGAAGTCCATGAACATCTGGGGACCCACAGGTTGAGAACCACTGCCTTAAGGACATAAAGTAATTAGCATAGTTGCAATGTAATTGTCATGTCTGTTTATGTGCCTTCAAGTTGTCTTTTCACTTACAGTGACCCCATTAATTTTATAGGGTTTTCTTAGGCAAGGAATACTCAGAGGTGGTTCTGCCACTTCCTTCCCCTGAAATATAGCCTAAAGCGCCTGGTATTCATTGGCCATCTCTCATCCATAATAACCAGAGCTGACCCTGCTTAACTTTCAAGATGAGTAATGGCATAGTACAGACAAGATCCAGTGCCTTTAGGGTATTTAGGTATCATTTAGGTATAATTGTCATACTGTTTATTAAGAAATGCAGTTCTGGGCAGGAAGGACAGAGGTAATGTTGGAATCCACTATTATGAGATTTGAAAGACATACTTAGGTTTGGATTTCCTTCTTTATTCTCCCATCTTCCTGGTTTTTTTAAATATATACATGACTGCATTTTCCACACAGTTTGCTCCTACCCGCTGTAGAACTTATTACCAACTGTGATAGTCATTTATTAATATTAGAAGCCTTCTTGAGATGGCTTTTAATTATTTATTTCAAATAAAGAAAGAAGCAGCCTCTTCTTTTTCCGAATTCAAGACAGCATCTTGAAGTTAAAAGAACTTGAAACAGTTCTTTTTTGAATCAGAGCTCCAGAATCTCCTAGCCAGCAATGGCAGGAGCCATGGTGACTGGGGAATTCTACGAGCTGTAGTCCAAAATGTAACTTTTCAAAGCTCTGGCTTTGCCCAACTATAGTGTACTCTGTTCTGGTACAACTTCCCTCATGCATGTGCACATTGTGTCCATTGGCTGCAATGGGATGCAGCACTCATGCTTTTCTGTTTTACATGGCTGTTCCTGGAATGGAACCCCCATATATATTCCAGGTGCTCTACAGATTCAAGTTCCCCAACGGATCTTGTAACACTTTTGAGAACAACAAAGAGAAAGAGGTTGTTAGCATAAACTTTTGTAGATTTAAGTCTATTTCATCAGATTTCACTCCATGCATCTCCATGCACCCCTCTGCATACTGATCCAGACTAACACAGCTATACTTTTAGAGTCAAGCTTGCTTACCTTTAATCGGGTTGTAATTTCCTGTAGCCTGAGTACCCTAAAGGCACCAAATCTTATCTGATCTTGGAAACTAAGCAGGGTCAGCACTGGTTAGTAATTGGATGGGAGACCACCAAGGAACACCAAGTGCTGTGGGCTATATTTCAGAGGACAGAACTGTGAAAATCACCTCATTGGGTCACCATAACTCAACAGGTGACTTGAAGGCACACAGACAGACAGACACAGGCACTGTTTCTGAGTCTTTCCCTGATTTTTCCTATGGTACACAGGATGATAGTCTTTGTTTACATTGATTAGCATGATCACTGGGAAATCAGTCTTTCTATTAGAGCTGTATTCTGTATGTGTTTGCTCTGACAGTGATTACTCCCCCCAAGTCCGCGTGCTTGGCATTGCAGCCCTAATTGCTGTGATTTACGTTAGTGTTTCCAAAGAATCTGGCTACATTGCAATAACCCATGTCAAGGAGATAACAGGAACCTTTAAGAGTTTATTTACTTTAAAAAAGGGGGGGTGAGACTAAGATCTTACCCATTTCAGAAAGGGTTAATCTTTCAGACCTCTTAGAGACATCTGGCAAAAGCTGTGGGTGTTGGCTATGGCAGATCCCAAACCTGTACCAGTCTCTGCAAGGGAGCTGTCACAACTGTTGATTTACCCTCCCTCCTACTGCCTGTGTCGTGGGATAGGGGATGTCAAAACTGGCACAGCTGGAGCAAGAAATATGAAAAGCATGACAATTATAATTGAGTATCTAAGGAGGCCTTGCGATGCTGGCCATGACTGATGACGACCCTACTGGAAAAGAGTCAATGCCTTTTGGAATAAAATAATAATGATAACCTGGGTACTCAGAACAGGAAAGGAGGAGGGTGACGAGGGGAGGGGTTTGGCAACAATCAAAATCTAACATACATTTTATGCATGACAGCACACGGCTCCAGTGGACACAATCAAGAAATGTTCTGATGCTCCAGCATGTGGGGAAATGTGGGAGCAAAAGACAATGTTTGTTCATCACAGAACAGATCCCTTTCCTATGTTCCCAAGGGATGAGCAACCTCAGGCCTTGGAGTCAAATCAGGGGCTCTAGTCCAGGGCCCTGGAGTTGCCAATGGCCATATCCCTTCTGTATTATACCATTACTCATAGTTCCCCAACTTTTAATGAGTTTTTCCCCAATTTTAAAAAGTTAAAATGCCTCTCCTAAAGCTCAGCTGAGAGCCCACATAGCGTAGCAGTTTGAGGGTTGGACTATCAGATCAGGGTTGGATTTCCCACTTGGCCATGGAAACTACTTGGCCATGGTGTCCTTGGGTGCATCACACACTCACAACCCCAGGAAACCCTGTGACAGGTTTGCCTTAAGTAGGAAATGACTCAAAAGCACACAAAAGAACAAGCTTAGTTACTGTCAATAAGATCTTTTTCACTAAAGTATGTTGCTATTTTGGCATTTGCCTTTGCCCACTACTAGAATCCAGACCCTAGGATTTTCTTTATAATTGAATTTTCCCCTTGGGCTGAAAGCTGTTCTCCATGTTTGCTGTAGACTCCTTTGTCATTCAAAACTAGATCAGGCCCTCCCACTCAACAATTTTGTTAACATTTGAATCTTACTTTTTATTTCTTCAAAGAGACATTCATATGTTCTGGAAAAGATTTATGAAAGATTTATATGATCTGAAAAGATAGTGCAGTTGAGGGTTGTTGTTTTTAAATATAAAGAACTTTTAAAATGTTTGTTATTTGTATGACATAGTTTCACACAAGAGGTGAAACCTGACATATCACAATAATATATAAGGGGGCAAAATTTTATTCCATTTTTGAAAACCATTTATCAGTTATGTTTTCAAGTGGTACCCTGTTCTGATCAGTTGCGTAAGCATTGTGTGTTATCATCAGTATGACCAAAGCCATCTCCTTATAACTTCTCTCACTTTTCTAACTACAACATATGAACCAATTTTAAAACTGAGGGTAAAATAATGAATCTTCCTGAAAAACTGAACATGAGTTAGGAATGGCTGCTTGTGCCATGCAAGTCAGTCACAGGGGAGTCTTCCAAGACCTTTGGAGTCTAAGAGGGCTGGTTGACCCTCTGGACCACTGGGAATTGGAGGTTCCTCTGGATAACTGCAGAAGATCAGCCAGAAGAGCCTGGATGAGAAGGCGCTGGCACTCCACTGGAAACAGGAGACACCAGTAGGCGGGACCAATAGGCTGTCTTTGCAGTACCTGATGGAAACACCAGTGCTAGGGCAGTCTCTACCCCATAAGGAACAAATGGTCATTCCTGACCCTGGAAAACCAGCCCACCCAGCTGAAATTTGCCAGTTTTTCAGGGACTCCCTGATGCTCCCATGCACAATTCAGGCCACAATGGACTTGTGCAAATCCAGTATTTCAGGGAACTGGTGAGCTGGTATGCCATGTGTCCCTCCCTCTTTCTCTTGTCCCCTATATTTTTAGTCCCAAAGCACTGCTTTTTACTGGCAGGATTGAATACCCATAAGGCATCACACCCAAATCTTCATAAAATGCCAGTGCTTCTGCACAGCATGGCTCCCAGCTTTGGCTGGAGGGGCTTGACAGCTAACCTCTCTCTCTCTCTCTCTCTCTTTTCTTCCCAAAATAGAGGAAGTCTATTGACTTCACTCTGGACTCACCCAGAAGATGTTGCCTGGTTCTCTCTCCATGTGAGACAACCAGCTGCTGGAGTGCATTGATTCAACATGCAAGGTGACCACTGATCCGGGAAAGCCATGAAAGCCAAAAAAACCACTGCCCCACTCATTTCCAGTGCACTCTGATCATAGTGGATACAGGGGGGTGCTGTGGAACCCTCACTCCACCTCTCCAAATATGCAAAGGATTGCTTTTAACTCTCTTGGACTCCTTAACTCTCTTGGACTCACGGTGGGGGAGGAATCTCCTCTCCACTGCATATATCTCAGACTTTTGTGAATTCAGAAACAACGGACATTGCTATGTTTTCCCTAAGGTAGATGTTTCCTCATTGCTTCTATTGAAGGAATGCTACCCATCTGAACATTGCTATTTCTCTTGAATATTTTACATTGCATTTGAATTTGAAGCTCCAATTGCTATTTTGGACCTGATCCTAACCAACAGTAATGACCTAGTTAATGGGGTGAAAGTGGCAGGATCTTTAGGTAGTAGTGACCATGTTCTCCTGGAGGTTTGTTTGTTATAAACTGGAAAGGGGAAGCCAAGCATAGTCTATTACATTCTAGACTGAAGTCTAGAATGTAAACTTAGGGAAATATTAGGTGCCATCCCACGGTCAGGCATATTAAAAGAGAAAAGAGTTTATGATGGATGGGAGTTTCTTAAAAGTGAGATATTGAAGGCAGAGTTTCAAACAATTTCATTAAAGAGGAAAAATGGGAGATGTTTAAATAAACCAGGAAGGAGGCCTAAAGAACTTTCAAATGAATTAAGATTTAAAAGGGCCATGTGCAAGAAATGGAAAAAGGGGGAATCACCAAAGGGGAATTTCTAATAAATAGCCAGTATGTGTAGGGAAAAAGTCAGAAAACCTAAAGTACAGAATAAGCACAGGCTTGCTAGAGAGGTTAAAAAAAATGAAAAGGGCTTTTTTGGTTACGGCGATAGCAAAAGGTAAAACAAGGAAATGTAGGACCGCTGCAAGGAAAAAATGGAGAAGTGGTAACAGAGGACAGAGAAGAGGCAGAACTACTCAATATCTTCTTTGCCTCAGTCTTCTCTGAAAAGAAAAACAGTGTTCAACCTGGAAAAATGGAAGAGATGATGTAATAGGGGAAATGCAGCACAGAATAGGTAAAGAGGTAGTACAGAAATACCTGGCTACTCTAAATAAATTCAAGTCACCAGGGCCAGATGAACAACGCGCAAGGTATTAAAAGAACTGGCAGAAGTAATTTCAGAACCACTTGCAATAATCCTCAAGAGTTCCTGGAGATCATGAGAAATCTCAGCAGACTGGAAGAGGGCAAATGTTGTCCCTATCTTCAAAAAGAGGTGAAAAAGAGGATCCAAACATTTACTGCCCAGTCAGCCTGACATCAATACCAGAAAAGATTCTAGAGCAGATCAGTAAACAGACAGTCTGTAAGCACTTAGAAAGGAATGCCATGATGTTACCACCGTGTACTGGCCTGGCCTTTGGTGAACCAAAGATATCATTTTGATATCGCAGTTCAGCCCTACTCTGCCACCAGCCAAGTGTTTGTGAGGCCCACCGAACAAGCGCGAAGCTAGGCATGGCTACTACTTGCTGCTCCCTCCAAACCAAGCCAGATAGTGCCAAATCTGCTTTAGAGGACCTCCTGAAACAAACACCTTCATTACAAATGCACGCTACCACAAAGAGATCCTCTGCCCTGAGAGGACACCCTGGCGAGCTGAGTGCTTAACTGCCGAGCTAGCCGCATCTACATACCGGCCATACCATTGTCAACTCGGACTTTAAATTCTGACCTTTCGGAGACTTTGTCTCCAACCCAAAACTTATTGTTTTCACCCGAGACCAGACTAGCCTACGGTCGTTCTTTTCCCTATAAAAATCCCCCGCTCTGAGAGCTCCTCGGAACTCTCGCCGGATCGCTTGGACTTCATTCTGCCTTGCTGCCGCTCAGTTCAGCAGATTCCCCTCGGTCACCACGCCGGGTTTCCTCTTCTACAATCAGGCTTCCCCAGGACTGCAGGACAGGTGGTGTATCACCCATTCCCCTTGAAACTCTATTTCCTTTTCTAAGATAGGAGTGTGTTTGTGCTTTTCTTTAATAACTGTTTAATAAATCTTAATTGTTATTTGAACTATTTGCCTACTCACTGACCTGATGCTGTAGACATAGGGTAAAAGACTCCCGCTAAGTTACCCTGCCTCTCGTTAGCCAAGAGAGTGCTCCAGCTAATTTCCCCATCTTGTTGTGTTTGTTGTGGTTATTTCGGTGCCCCTCATGGGATCCTCAAGTCACAGGGTAACAATGATCAATAAAAGTCAACATGGGTTTCTCAAAAACAAGTCATGCCAGAATAATCTCTGATCTCTTTTTAAACAGAGTTACAAGCTTGGTGGATGAAGGCAATGCTGTGGATATAGTGTATCTTGATTTCAGTAAGGCCTTTGACAAGGTCCCCCATGATATCCTTACAAACAAGGTAGTAAAATGTGGGTTAAACAAAGCTACTGTTAGGTGGATTTGTAATTCGCTGGCCGGACACAAAAGATGCTCACCAAAGTTTGTCTTCATCCTGGAAAAAAGCGACTAGTGGGGTGCCACAGGGTTCTGTCCTTGGCCCAATACACTCAAAGCACCCCCAGCAAATGGCCAACCAGCCTCTGTTTAGAAACCTCCAAAGCAGGTGACTCTACCACACTCCAAGGCAGCATATTCCACTGCTGAACGTCTCTTACCATCAGGAAATTCTTCCTGATGTTTGGTGAAATTTCTTTTCCTGCAGTTTGCATCAATTGCTCCATGTCCTACTCTATGGAGCAGCAGAGACCATGCTCATTCCATGTTCAAGATGACATCCCTTCAAATATTTAAATATGGCTATCGTGTCACTTCTTAACCTTCTATTCATCAAGATAAACATACCTAGCTCCTTAAGCCGCTCCTCAGAGGACAAGGTTTCCAGACCTTTACCATTTTGGTCACTCTCCTCTGGACATGTTCCAGCTTGTCAATATCCTTCTTGAATTGTGGTGCCCAGAACTGGACACAGGATTCCAGGTGAGGTCTAACCAAAGCAGAATGAGTGGTATTCTTATTTGCCTTGATCTTGACACTATACTCCTATTGATGCAACCTAGAATCACACTGGCTTTTTTAGCTGCCACATCACACTGTTAACTTATGCTCAGACTATGGTCTACTACAACTTCTAGATCCCTTTTCACAAGCCAGGGTGTCACCCATTCCATATATATGCATTTTAGTCTTTCTTCCCAAGTGCACATGGTCCTACATTTCTCTCTGTTAAAATTCGTTTTGTTAGTTTTGCCCTAGGTCTCTAATTTGTCAAGGTCATTTTGAATTCTGATCCTGTTGTCTGGGGTATTAGCTGTCCTTCCCAACTTGGTGTCATCTGCAAATTTGATGAGCCCGCCCTTTATTTCATCATCCAAGTCGTTGATAAAGATGTTGAATAGCACTGGGCCCAGGACAGAACCCTGTGGCACCCCACTAGTCACTTCTTTCCAATATGAAGAGGAACCATTTATGTTTGTGAGCCCCATGAGCCAGTCAACCAATAACAAATCCAACTAATAGTGGCATTGTCTTATCCACATTTTACTACCTTGTTTGCAAGAATATTGTGGGAAACCTTATCAAGAGCCTTACTGAAATCAAGATACACTACATCCACAGCATTCCCTTCATCTATCAAGCTTGCAACTCTATCAATGAAAGAGAACCAATGGATTCTAATTATAAGGTTCCTCCACATATCTAACTGGTAGGGACCAGAGCACTGGCAGAAAATGGAACCGGTTGAGAAGCGGAACCTATACTGTACTATATGGAGCATGAAAGACTTTCGAGGGTTCACTTGTTACGTACTGTGCATATGCTGCTTAAAAAATCTCTTAGCTGGCTTAGTGCCGTCCTCCCTACCTCAGCTCGCTTTGCAAGCAGCACGTACATGCAAGTAGTTCCAAGCAAGTCTCCATAGGCAAGAAGAACTGATGAGCAGAAGCCCTGACAAATTAATCCAATTTGTTCTTTATTTGGACGTGTCAAAAGAGTGAGTTGCCAGGTAGCAGGGCATCAAAGGGTGGGGGCTTCCTGTGTAAGAAAAAAGATTCCATCTTAATATTGGAAAGAACTTTCTGAAAATATGAGCTGTTCAACAGTGGAATGGGCTGCTTGCATGGCAGAGGCTTTGAAAAAATAACACTTGCAGTCTCTTCCAGCTCTGTGATTCCATAATTCTATAATCCCCACCTCCTGTGCATTCATAGATCTGGAATTAGACTTGAATTCAGAGATGGACAGAACAGAACTTTCCTTTGCTTTTAAAACCCTTTTTTTTAAAAAAAGATTCGAAAGATTCAAGATTCGTGGGATTCGTGGATTCCCAGGGATTCGGAAAATTCTGGATTTGTCCCATCTCTAATAGTGATTGTCTCTGCCAAATCAGGACAGTGGGAAGGAACAGAATGTGTTGTACATCCCTTTCAACAGCAGAGAGATGCCAGCTATCTGTGCCACAGACAGTTTTGGTGGTGCTTCTCTTTTTAGAAATCACCCACCACTTATTTCAGATCAAAATATTATATTGTGCTGCAAAATCAGCCAACTTTGTCTTTGCTAGAACACTGGCCATTTCTGCACAGGATTTTTAACACAGGGCAGAGCGTCCTCCAGCGAGGACGTCTGCACCTGGGAGCGGACTGGGTCGGACCTACTTAACGAGATCCACACCCCAGCCCGCTCCGGAATGACCCCAAGTGGTTGTCCAGCATGCTTTTGAAAGACCGCTAAAAACAGGTCTTTCAAAAGCACAGAGCGCGCCACTGCGAGCCTGCTCCTTTATGCAGATTCTCAGGCTTGCAGTGGTGTGAGTCTGCGACCTGCTGGGGGCAGGTTTTAGGCTGGCAAGCTTAAGCAATTGGTCGATACGCTCGACCAACCGCCATTTTCGTCCCCGGAGCAGTGCGGAGCGGTGGCCACGCACTGCTCCAGAGAAGCATGGACCAGACCGGGGAGCCCAAAAGTCCATTGAGTAGTGTCACAGAGCAATTCCCTCACCCCATGCGGAAATGGCCACTGACATAGTCAGAAACTTTGATAACTCTGGCCATTTCCAGACTACATTGTTACAGTGCTATTATTCCACGTTCAACATCCTACAGAAGCTTGAGGTTTGCAGTTTAGGGAGGGGCCTTTAGAAGTCTCAGGTTTGCAGTTTAGGGAAGGGCCTTTAGAATTTTCAGAGCAATTTGGCCTCAATAAACTACAAACCCCAGAATTCCACAGGACATTGAAAGTGGAATAATAGCACTAGAACAGTATAGTGCAGAAATGGCCTCAGTCAGCTGGGCATGGTTCCAGAACTTAATTTGTTTAAAAAATGCACTTTCAGAGGATGGAGTGGGAATTCTGATGTTCACAATATGGGTCTGGAAGTGAGACTCGAATTAATAGGATATAAATAGAGCATGTGCATGTATTGCCAAGCAACCTTCATTTCCTTTTCTACATTTTGAAGCCCAGGCACACCTTGTGACAGTCCCTTCATAATCATGTCAAAAATACATGCAGCAGTTGATACTGATATCATATCAATACATAACAATAAACCAGTTCTATACTTTTTGTCTTCACAACAAACAAACATTGGATGGAGCCACCCTCAAACTCTATTGATGATAACAGGGGTACTTCACATAAATGTTTATTGCTAGAAAACATCTCTCCCCACCCCAAAACAGTGAAGATTGCTGCTAAACTCTAAAGGAATAGTCTAAGCTATCTGGCAGATTTTGTCCTTGCTAATAAAGAAGTGCCAGCATATGGACCCTCCAAACCCTGGTTCTTCTACATCACAAGCTGTGCTGTTAGCAGCAACTCAACAACAAACCTTCCCACTGTCCTGATTTGGCAGAGACAATCACTATTAGAGATGGGACAAATCCAGAATTTTCCGAATCCCTGGGAATCCACGAATCTCACGAATCTTGAATCTTTCGAATATTTTTTTAAAAAAAAAAGGGTTTTAAAAGCAAAGGAAAGAAGGATAATCTTGGACAAGACACACTCTCTTAACCTTAACAAAAGCCTAGACAAAGGCAAACCTCCCTCTGAAGAAATCTGGCCAGGACAATTGTCATAGTCTTGCCTCAGGATCTCCCCAGATCAAAAATGACATGAAGGCCCTTCCTGCACAAGCAGGAAAATGTGGATTAATCCCACATTTTCCTGCCTGTGCAAACAGTGCCATGTACTACAGTACAGTGATAATCCAGGTCAAAACTGGATTTTCTTTGCATAGCTCCTTATGGCATCCTGGGGTTTGTAGTCTGATGATGCACCAGCACACTTTGGCAGAGAAGGCTGTGACACCTTGTAAAACTACAAACCCCAGAATTGCGTATGAAAGAGGTTTGCAAGGGAGCCATGCAAAGGAATCTTTCAGCTCTCTTTGAAATCTCAAGATTGTACCTTCCAGTCAAGTCTCAAGTCCTACAACAAGGAAGGCACTTAACAACAACAACAACAACAACAACAACAACAGTAACAGCCTCCAGTCCAGTCTCAATTCTGCACCCTGCAGTCTCAAGTCAAGTCTCAAGTCCTGCAACAAGGCACTTAAAAAAACACCAACAACCTCTAGTCCAGTCTCAATTCTCTACTCTCAAGTTCAGTCTCGAGTCCTGCAAGGGACTTTCAAGTTGAATCTCTAGTCCAGTCTCAATAATTCCCAATCCTTGCCCTCCAGTCTCAAGTCAAAAGAACAGAGATTACCTTGCAGAGGGAGGCAGCCTGAGTGGGCACAGGCAGCAGCCCTGGGCACAAGCAGCCTCCGCTGCGTGCATAGCTTTATGCTGCGATGTTTGTGTGCCCAGGGGCCTGCCAGCCAATCAGGCCTTCGGCAGACCCCGGAGCCGCCAATTTTTAAAAACAATTGTTCCTTTCTGCTACATGTGGTTTGTCATGTGGCTCATGAGAAACCATGACAGACATTTCACTTCTCATCCTATTCTAGCTATAGGTTTACAATCAGGCACTGTCTTGTGGAAGGATTGCCTCCACTGGATGAGATTGTGTGATCTGGCCCTCTGCCCAACTACTTCTGATAGGCATCAGACCCACTGACCCCAGCATTTATACATGCCATTGATATTCAGCACAGAAAATAGTGCAGAACGTAAATATTAAATGTTCAGTTTAAATATATTAGAATACAACCCCAGATATAATTTCTGAAATTTTTCAGCAAAGGCCATTATTATTCCAAGGGAAAAACTCACCTACTTGCCATCTTCCTTTGTGTGTCTGGTCTCCCAGGTTTTCAGGCATCCCGGTCTCCAACAAACTATTTGGTTGGTGGATTTGAAAGATTCAGTTTCAGTATTTTGGTGCAGGGATTCGGATTCACGAATCTTGAATCCTTGCCGAAGATTCAAGGATTCAGTTGGCCTATCCCGAATCACTATTAATTCCCTATCATCCCACTTTCTCAACTGCTTTTAATGTGCCCAAGTTTCTCTCTTCTCCTCCCCTGTTTACCCCTTGTCACCAGCTTACTTTGGTTGCTGCAAATGGAGTTCAAAGTACAAAACTAGTTTGCATTCAATTAATGGAGAGGGAGAGAGGAAAAGAGGAGTCAGAATTTTTTTCTTTCTAGTAGGTTCAGGCAGCTCTCCTAACATTAATAGCATTTGCCATCCAGTAATATTGCTTTGCCACATGTGTCCTGGTTTTCATCTGTGAAATGCTGGAGGGTATGCAACAAGTAGAAACAAGCAGGTTTTTTTTCCTTGGCATTGGAACAAACAAGTGGAAAAGTCTGACCTGTGTCATTTTTACAAATATTGTCAAAAGCACAGAAGCAAGGCAAGGGGAAAGAAAAGGGGGTTACTACATTAAACAATATTAAAATATTTTGATAGAGTATATGCTTCTTAAAGAACTTTGGTATCTTCCAGTTATTCTAAACTACAGCTCCTTCCACTCCAAACCATAGCCTATGTTAACTGGGAATTAAGTGAGTTAGTCCAAAATGAGACCCAGCATGGCATAGGAGGGTGACCAAAATGGTGAGAGGCCTGGAAGCCATGCCCTATGAGGATAGACTTAGAGAGCTGGGTATGTTTAGTCTGCAGAAGAGAAGGTTAAGAGGGGACATGATAGCCATGTTTAAATATTTGAAGGGATGCCATGTAGAGGAAGGAGAGGGCTTGTTTTCTCCTGCTCCAGAGACCAGGACAAGGAGCAATGGATTCAAGCTGCAGGAAGGGAGATTCCACCTGAACCTCAGGAAGAAATTCCTGACAGTCAGGGCTGTCCGGCAATGGAATACGCTGCCTCGGAGGGTAGTGGAGTCTCCTTCTGGAGGTTTTTAAGCAGAGGCTGGATGCCCATCTGTTGGGAATGCTTTGAGGGTGTTCCTGCATGGCAGGGGGTTGGACTGGATGGGAGTTGGACTGGATGGCCCGTGTGGTCTCTTCCAACTCTACATTTCTATGATTCTGTGATAGTGGTTTGAGCATTAGATAATGGCTCTGGAGACCAGGGTTCAAATCCCCACTTAGCCATGGAAACCCACTGGAAGTCCTTGTGCAGGTCACAGTTTCTCAGTCTCAGAGGAAGGCAAAGGCAACCCTCCTCTGAACAAATCTTGCCAGGGAAACCATAAGTCAGAAATGACTTGAAGGCATACAACAGCAACAACAACCCAAAACACTGGGAGGGCACCAGCTTGCCTGTTCCAATCAAACATACCATTGTGCAAACAGATGTTTGGGATCAGAAATATAACCTTTTTCCCCCTTTGTATGAGGAAAATCCAGAATGCAAACCAAGGAGAATGTAAATTGTCCCGATTCAAGACACGATAGAGCTGTTGCACTGTTTACAGTTATGTGGAAGAGGACATTTTGGCAGGTATGCCTACTTCCATTAAAGATGCAGGCCCTCTCTCCTCTTTTGCCTCTGGCAGTATGAATATAAGCACATTTCTAAAGAATATAAGCACATTTCTAAAGAAGTTGGGAGGGGGACCAAAGCCCTGGCCTTTCAGTAGTGTCAAAGCAGTCTTTCAAAGAAACAGAACATGTGGGTTTTCAAAATGTTTGAGCTGCAAAGCTCCCATTTTCTGTCAAAATATATACACTATTCAATTAATGAAGAAGAAGAAGAAGAAGAAGAAGAAGAAGAAGAAGAAGAAGAAGAAGAAGAAGAAGAAGAAACATTATGGAGAATAAACTGCTTGCCTTAAGGCTATTTCTTCATCCTTTCAGGTAGACTATGTGGCACTTCATGCACTGTCTTTTTCATCCATGTTTGGTTTTCTCACCATGGCATCAAATCTTGAGTTTGCTGGCAGAACAGAACCTGGGAGGAAGGTCTCTTCAGACCACTGGACTGTTCTAGCTCAGTCTGTTCTAGCTTTGCCAGGCCTGTGCCATCAATTTTTTGGGCCTACAATTCCCATCAGCCCTACCCAGCATGGCCTATTGTTACCCTGTGATTTGGAGGGTCCCGGTAGGGGCGCCCAAATGACCAAACCAAACTGAACAAAGATGGGGAAATTAGCTGGAGCACTCTCTTAGCTAACGAGAGGCAGGGTAACTTAGTGGGGATCTTTTACCCAATGTATACAGCGTCAGCTCAGTGAGCAGACAAACAGTTCAAACTAACAACAATATTTATTAAACAATTATTAAGAAAACACAACC
Organism: Iguana delicatissima; assembly: GCA_948472985.1. Classification (NCBI taxonomy): domain Eukaryota; kingdom Metazoa; phylum Chordata; class Lepidosauria; order Squamata; family Iguanidae; genus Iguana; species Iguana delicatissima. Next base: position 15,422 of record CAOKZL010003339.1, on the reverse strand, counting down.
TCACTACTACTAAGAAATAGAAAAGAAAGTTTGAGGGAAACGGGTGATATGCCACCTTTCTCGTAGTCCTGAAGAAGCCAGTTGGAGAGAAGGAAACTCGGCGTGGCTGCCGAGGGGAGCTCGCAGAAGTGGCAGCAAGGTGGGATGAAAGTCCAGCAGGAGATCCGAACGTTCCGAGCAGACCAAAGAGCTCTCGGAGCTGGGAGTTTTTATTAGGGAAACACATGACCATAGGCTAGCCTGGTCTTAGGCGAAAACAATGAGTTTTGGGCTGGAGACAATGTCTCCGAAAGGTCAGAATTTATATGATTGGGTTATGGTCCGAATTGACAATAGAATGGCCAGTATGTAGATGCGGCTAGCTTGGCAGTTAAGCACTCAGTTCACCAGGGTGCCCTCTCGGGGCAGAGGTCTCTTTGTTTTAACACGCATTTGTGATGAAGGTGTTTGTTTCGGAAGGTCCCCTAAAGCAGATCTGGCAGTTTCTGGCTTGCCTTGGTGTAAACAAATATGATTCAGCAGATAATAGCCATGCCTAGCTTCACGCTTGTTCAGTGGCCTCACAAACACTTGGCTGGTGGCAGAGCAGGGCCGAATTATGATATCAAAATGATATCTAAGGTTACCAAAGGCCAGGCCAGTTCATGGTGGTAACACTATGGTAATGGATTATGAGAGATATAGTTCAAAAACCATCAGGAGGGCCAAAGAATAATCACACATCATCTACCCTGACTGGCAGCTGCTCTGTAGGTCTCAAGTAGAGAAAGGTTTTTCCCATCTCTTGACCCTTTTAACTGGAATTGCCAAAGACTGGTGTAGTATTTTAAATGTTAGACTAGGACTCCAGAGACCAAGGTTCAAATCCCTACTTGACCACAGAAGACCACTGGGTGGTCTTTGGCAAGTCACTCTCTTTCAGCCTCAGAGGAAGACAATGGCAATTCCCCTCTGAACAAATCTAGCCAAGACATCCCCACAGTAGGTTCATCCTAGGATCATCGTAGATGGAAATGACTTAAAGGCATTCAACCACTACCACCCAAGGTTGACACTGAGACTTTCCTCCTGTGAAAGGCATGCTCTGAAACTGAATCATAGCTTCTTTCCAACATCTGTTAAATTCTTAACTCAGCAAACTCAGTTCCAAATATGACTGCAGCACACAGCATTCCCATAGAGTGAATGTGATCCACATGGTTGAGACCAGAAGCCATCAGTGGTAATGAGACTAGCTTCTCATTTGCAATGGGGCCCGTGGTCGATGGAAGTCAGAAGCCCCGTTTTAACCAGAAACAAATATAAACCAGATTGTTAGTGAAGGGGATCTCTATATTATGGCCAATTCTAAGCTTGCCTTTTCTTTTTTTAAAGCTGAACCACAGGAAGGCTATGTTAAAAAAAAGATACCCTACTGCAAGATTTTAAAACTCTTCTGTTCTGATTGAAGAGAACCTTCCAAAGCAGACAGAAAAGTCACCAACTCAAGCACAGATCAAATGAAAGTGTGCCATTAGGGCAACTATTTCTTATAGAGATAATTTCTGTGATTCACTCTTTTGAAAGCAGGCACAGTTATTTAGCTTTGTGTTGCTAGAAAGGGCTTAAGAAGAGACCACCAAAAAGCAGAGCCCTGGAAAAACAGGATCAAATACTTTCTGCAAACCAGAGACCACTTGACTGAAATATTACTTTGTCTTTTTGCACAGCCTTGCCTATGAAGAACCATTTTAGTCTATTGTATTGGCAAGGAAAATAAACCAACAAAGAATTCAAGCTTCCTAGCCTGCATACACACATCCGTGCTTGTATTTTTGTGAACAGAGTACCCCTCCCAAAGAGGAATACATGGTCCTCTTGTGGCAACAACATCTGATGCTCTGTGTATTTTTCACCATGAACCATACAATCTTTATGCTGGATGTGGGCAACTGTAGCCTCAAGTCTGTGGTTGGACCTCAACTCTCATAACCCCTCATCACTAGTTATGCTGGAAAAGCCAGATGGGATGCATGATTCAACAACATCTGAAGGGCTAATGGGTCTTTCCCCACTCAGGAGCACACCATCCCAAAACACTTGGCATTATAAGAGCAATAGCCATTGGGAAAATCCATTTACTGCTTCCTCAGTTACTGGGAAGGATTGAACAGACCAGGGAAGCTTGAGGTGGCAGAGAATTTAATTGTTCCTGCTAACAAAAAAAAAAATCCTGGTGCTTCAACCTGCCAGCCCTGGCTGTATGACACCAGAAGTCTTTTCTCCTATATTGGATGCAAGGAGGGCCCTTTCAATCTAACACTAGACTGAACTGGGTCCAGAAAGATCTATAATGAAACCAGTTTAGAAATGGGGTTGATGCAATCCTTCCTAACCATATTTTGTATGAGGTGCCTCCAGAACAGCTAAATCAGCTAAGCAAAAAATACTCCAGTTTTGAGGGGAGAATCCACCATGTTGAAGTAGTATTTTCAAAGAAGCAATGGTTTCTCCATGTTTCAAAGCCACCTATGGAGATTCCTCAGAAGCACCTCTGTCTCTAGGTAAGTCATATCTTCTACACAGTGATAGCAGAGACCACAGGTATACTAAACTCACAAGTGAAATTCAATACACACTTCCTCAGAAGTAAGCCCCCTCTTATGTTTTAAATAAGACTTATAGCCAAGTACGTCAGTCTTAGGATTGCATCCTAAATGGGCCCCTGTGGAAAAAAAGTGGGGGCAAAAAAAAGCACAAATGATTTTTGCTAAAAATACCACAGCCATTTGATTGGTTTTGATAACATGGCTGTCAATTACTGTAAGACATAATCAAATTAAGGGATCACTAACACTTTAAAACTATATTAGCCTGAATTCTGTTGCTAGCAGTAACTAAAGAAGGCCTGTTGAATCAATGACATTTACCCATGTGTTGATTTTCCATTCAACAATTCATTGAATGGGTCTACTCTACTTGAGCAAGCAGGATTACGGCCATTCCTCCCCCACCCCAGTTAAATCAAGAATACAACCAAGAGAAAGCCTTTTAATTTCTCCTCCCCGCCCCCCATCCTGCACAAGATATTTTTGCTTCTCTCCCTCATCAAATTCAAAATTACTTTTCTTGCCTGAAATCAAGCTCTCTTTTTTTCCTTTTCTTTTCGGATGAGTCCCTCCCCTGCCAGGTCCAGAATTTATGACTAAAGCAATAAGACACTATGGATAACTGAAGGAGCCTGTGAAGGATTGCAAATGGTTAGCAAGAAGCTGATAATGAAAAGTTTTCACACAGATTGGTAACATCACCGGGTCAGTGGAAAACCCAAATGAATGCCTTTACAGTGAATCCAAATACACACTCCTTTAATTTGGAACCTGAAAAAGTGGGGGTCAGAAAAGTACTCACAGCCATCTCCTTCTCTGGCACAGCCATGGGAAGGTCACTTGGTGGCTCCTCTGTTGGCTACCAGACCACTCTTCTTAGACATTCTGCATGCTCTTGGAAGACAAGCTATGAAGCTCTTAGAGTTTATAATACTTCTGTTTTCTGCCTCTTCAGCAAGGCAAGGGGGAAGTGACAAACCAAGTGTCACCTGTTTGTTTGTCCCTTCTGTGGGACAGGTGTGAAAAGTCAGTTGCCCTCCTCAGACTACTTTCACCTGTGACCTCTTTGTAGACTACTCCCTTCAAAAGAAAGTGGAAAACCAATCAGTTTGAGACACTCGCTTGGAACCTCGCAGCAGGGTTATGCAAAGATCCCAAGGACTCAGTTAGTCTTATGAGATGGGCAAAGGTGAAAGGCCCTCACCAAGTGTCACCCAGAAAGCTTCCAGTTTCAGCTGGAATTTGAATTCATTACACAGATTTCCACAAGGTCCCTTTTAAACATTCTTAACTACTAAATACTGCAGAGTTAAGTTCATATATTAATGTAATTTCCAGATGAATATCAGCATTAGTTGACTGCAGCAAAAACAGACACTATGTGTTCTATATTATATCAATACAGTTGGATCCTATCTTTAATAAATGATTATTATGAGTCATCCTGTGAAGAAATTTATATCCATTGTAGTGCTCCCCCACCCCCAGCTTTTGGTATTTTGCATTAAAAAAAGGGCAAAAAATGCTACAGTAAGCAACCGAGAATTCTAGGCAAGATCTCAGCTTGTAACCTTCCCCTCACCTACCCTTGCTGGCTTTAAGCATCACCATTTTGATTTTTGAAAGAGTTATTTAAAATATTTTGAATGGGCAGACAATGGGGGAGGGAGCAACAGTTCCTTCTGAGCTGCCTCCTAGCCATTCTCCTCTATTTAAGGACAAAGTAGAGTAAGTCATACAACTCACCCCACTCCAAGTAAACTAGCCTGGTGCTCTCAAATTTGGTGGGGATTGTTAACATGTTTGCAGTGTTACAGAAACATTCAACAGCCAGTAGGCTGCATATCATCCAACTCTCCCAACTTGTTAGGAACAGTCTTGATTAATCCTTTGTTGTCCCACTTTCCCAGCTGCATTCAAAATGTCCCAGTTTCCCTCTGCTCCCCCCACCTTCCCCACTCCTCCTTTGTCCTCAGCTTATTCCAATTGCTGCAAACTAAGCACAAAGTGCAAAAGTGGTTTGAACTCAGTTAATTCAGCAGGAGGTGAGGAGAAAAGGAGGTGGAAGCTTGCCTTTCCCAGTAGGCTTAGGCAAAAGTAAACTGCTGCAGCGTTTCCTAGCTTGGCTGTTCTTCCTTACCAATATCTTTTGCCATCTGGGCCACATTCTGATGTTGCCAGGCTGCAAGCGTCCCTGTTTCCATCTGTGAAATGTTGGAGGGTATGAGGTTTGCTTGTGTATGTGGAACAGGAGGGGGAGCTGCTGTCTTGTCCTTTTCCTCAGGCAGCACAGTATCTTAGACCAGCTCTGTTCTTTATCTTCCTACTTTTGACTTTCCCACTGCTGACTCTAGATTGTAAATTTCCTGAGAGTCAGAGACTTGTTTGGTTTACTCATCCCTACAGACTACTATCTACTACAAATGGTGCTGTATAAAAATCATTACTTGAGCAGTTATGATATTGCTTAAAGTAATTCCAGAGTTTTAGTATGTGTGTTTTAAATTGTATCAATACTTGCCATAGTAGCATTTTCAGAACATTTGAATTACTGTTGCACTCTTCTTATCCTAAGGTTTTTTTCCTTTTGAATCTTGTTTAATAAAGAGATTAAGCGCTCAGAATTAATATGTTAAACTTAGCTGTAGGAAAAGTATTAGAATATATTCTAAAAGATTAAGAGAAAGAGGAGGAGGAGCGATCCATCAGGAGCATGGCTTGCTTGATTAGGGAGAGACTTCACTGCCCAGGACAGGAAAGTCACGCTTCACTTGCCTTTTGGAGCTCTTCAAGGATAAGGCTGCCAACATCAGCTGTAAGGCAGATGCTCTAGTCAGAACTCGGAAGGGTTCAGCAATCTCTCAACAATGCTCCTCACAGGAGATTAATGCACAAGGTGAAAGGGTAACCGAGACAGAGAGAATCAGACTCATTAAACTGAACTGTGGCCATCAGGCCAGAACATTTAATAACTGGAAAATCTTTGCAGGCAAGCTTTGTGTTCATTTTTTTTTTAAAGTAGCATGCACCAAAGTCCTGATTTCACACACACACACACACGCACACAGCTGGTGTTTGTCCAGATGCTATAGTTTCAACCTACATTGCAGAGCCTGGCACTGAGCAAGGGTTGGACTGGATGATCTTGAAGTTCCCTTCCAACTCTATTATTCTACTAAAAAAATCTATAAAAAAGGATAATGGCTTTCACATGAGAGGCTGTGAGAAAACACTACATTTAGTATTCCTTTACAAAGCTCCTACTGTGTCAGCGATTGTACTCTCATTCGGACCAAAAATCTGGATTTATGCCTAAAACATAAATCATTGCATGTTTTTTTAATCATGCAAGTATACATGCGTTCTAAGAGAACTTACCCACCTATTGCTGAAAAAAACAAAAGGTGAACTGTAGATGATATAGCAAAACTTTTGTAATCTTGGAGAATGCTTGTTCCTGGTTGTACAAAAGTAACCCGTCCTCCAAACAAAAGTCTTCAGCATCTAAAGAAAAAAAAAATGAAGCTAGTCCCTACTTTTGCTAAAAGGGAAAGAATTCATTAGTTTAGGCACCATGGCAGAGGTACAATAGTCACAGCTTGATTTGGCCTCAAAAGCTATTTTCTTTTCATTGATGTCTCAGTCATTTAAATGTGAATTGATAATCTCTGATCATGTGCAAAGGACCTCCAACCACTGGATAATCTCAACTGCGGTTGGGATTGTCTGGGATTAGGGAGAATATTTTCCAGATTAGCAATGGGAGAAAGAAGAAGGTGTCTGGTAAAGTGCTCAAGTAATGGTGGCGTCTTAACCAAAAACAGTACTCAAGTTTGCATATAATTTACATGTGCTAATTTTCATGTATAAATGCAAATGTAGAAGTAATAATTATAATTTAATAAGGCCCAAACCCCTTTTTGTGGAGGGGCAGTATACATTTGCAACATGGGCCCCATTCTTACACAAATGCTACAGGCTCTCATCCCAGACATAAAATATTGCCAGCCATAAAAGAATGTTTTAATTTGGAAGTAACTGTTAGACATTCTGTTTCTCTTTTTTAAAAAATCCACCTTTGATAGTTTTGTTTAATTATAATGCTCAGCCCAGGTGTCCAACAAATATGCTAACTATTTTGTAACTTTTAGTTCATGAATAAAGGGATTATTCCATCAATGTCTTGATTCTTTTTATTCTAATAGAACAATATGGCTGTAAATATCAGTCCATTTAACTATAAACTCTATTCTCCTTTTCTTTCTCCTTACAAAATAATGAATTAGCATCCCTAAAGAAAAAATTTCTTCTGAGTTCACACTTAACAGGTTAAATGGATTAACCATTAGCTATTAACTTTTAATACTTTGTTGTAGAATGCTTGCAATTTTTGATGACTGCTTCCTGGAATTTATTTCAGTTCTTGACAGTCATTGGCATTATGCAAAGAATAAAATAAAATAATCAATGGAGCTATGCATATAAGGTTGCCATTTTCTGCCTCCTCAACTCTAGGCATCTAACTTGCATATGATGCAAATCATTCTAATGATGCATATTCAGCACATTAATTTCTGTATTATTTTCTCTCATTAGTTTTCTAACTTCATATCATTTTTTTTGGCAGTTTTAACTGAACTGAGACTCACCACAGAATTTACCAGGTGACTTTGGGTTTTACCACTACCTCTCAGCAAACTTGCTTTACAAGCCCTTGCTCCTTGCACTCCTCACACCACTAACACAAAGAGCCCCCTGCCTCGAGCAGGTATCTTGACAAGCTAGAAGCTTACCCACCCAAGCGAGCTGCATCTGCATACTGGCCATTCTATTGTAAATTCAAACTTAATCATGGTAAATTCTGACCTTTCGGAGGCATTGTCTCTCGCCCAAACCTCATTGTTCTCTCCCAAGTACAGACTAGCCCACGGTCGTATTCTCCCTATAAAAACCCCCAGTTCCGAGAGCTTCCTCGGATCGCTCTGTACCTCCATCCAGCCTTGCTGCCACTGCGTCCACCAAGCTTTCCCCTCAGTCTCCGACCGAGACTGTGCATCTCCAGACCTCTTCATTGATCTACCCCAGGCTTCGGACAGGTGTAGTATCTCCCACTTCAACAACCCCTCTCAAAATCCCTCTATACCGCTAACATCTTTATTTTCTATAGTTACTTGTGTGAGTGTGTTGCATACAGTGTTTGCCTGTATTTAATAAAATCACAGTTAATTCCATATTTCGGTGTGCTCCTTGACTCAGCCTGACCCCGTATACATAGGGTTGCAAGGTCCTGCAAAGTTACCCTGCCTCTTGCTAGCTTAAGTGAGTGCTCCAGCTAATTTCCCCACATATTGCTTGTTGTTGTTTGGTTATTTGGGCACCCCTTCTGGGACCCCCAGCAAACAGGGTAACAGAATGGTGGAGCAATGCAGGCAACCCCGGTACCCCTAATTTGGGAAGGAGTCGCGAACCTCCTCAAATCAGGCTGGTACTGACTTAGGGAACGGCTTGTCAGGTCGCAAGAGATTCCATCGGGCAGGAACACATGTGTGTTTGAGAATTCTGTGTGTGTGCTTTAGAGCTGTTTCTATCAGGTGGTTCTGCTCCTTTTCGTTCTTGGCCGTGCACGGTGGCCATAACTACATGGTCACTAGCTCCATCAGTGAATCATTGTAGATGACTGGGCCGTGCAAGTGGCTGACCCGGGAATCACATCCCTAACTTGGGGTCTATCGTGGGCTGGGATCCGAAGTGTTAGGACGCTAGCACGGTAGGAACAGTCTACATCCATTCAACACCTTAGCAGCAAGGCACACTAAGAGGCACTTAGGAAAAGGAGCCCCCTCCTTTTCTCTCCTCCCCCTAGTAGAAGTTGAGATACGGCTGCATCCTGTTAGTTGTGACTATATAGCTTTGGCAGCGCGGGTGCGTCCTGGCTGGGTAATTTTGGGGTGCATCCCAAGTGTAATAGCTTAGTAGGTGCAGGTAGGTGAACTCCGACCTAGCTTTAGGTTTAGCGGTTTAGCCTGAGGTAGAGGAAGCACCCCTCACCCAGAAAACCAGTCAGGGATGGTTCAGCTTTTGGTTCCCTGCCCCTTTTCCCCCCGCTGCTTGGCCAGGCGGTGTTGTAAGTTCCATTGGGTTTGTCTCCCCACTTCAGGCAGGCGGAGTACTCCTGAGGGTTCCCTGGGTCTAGGTGACCTCCCTGTCCCTGAACCGCTGCCTGGTCCTTTTGTCCTCAGTGCTGTCGAGGTAGAAAACTGGGCCTGGGTGTACAAAAGTGACTTTTGTTTGGGCAGGCTGGAGATAGGTTCCCCTCCCTCTTTCCTAGTATAGTTCCACAGAGTTCGTTTCCCTTAGCTCCCCCAAGGGTCTAGATGGCCTTCCCGTCACTCCAGTTCCTGGTCCTGTGTTTGTGTTAGTAAGTTTTGTTGTGTGGTGTAGAAATGGCTAAGGAGAGCCCCGTTACTGTTAAGGACCTCATGTGTGAGGAAGAGGTCAGAGGGAAACTAGAGAGGTGATTTTGAGCAAGGGAAAATGCCCCTTCACCTCTCTCCGAGAAGCATACTGTCAGGAGACATATGTGTTTATTGTTTAGATTAGCATAGCAAGGGATCATCAAAAGGGTGTTAGCTATCTACTAGAATTTACACATGAAGAACATTTCTTCCGGCTAGATTTTCCCAGGAATAAGTAGATCAGATAAGACTCATGATGATTTATGGCCGCCAAGGCTTTGATGGTTGGGTCTGTGAAGTTAAACATTTAAATGTAAAGTGCGGGAAACAAATCCCATTCGCGTTCTTTAAAGTTTGAAGACAGCATCACCGCTCTGCTTTCAATAAGACTACTTCTAGTTTATTGTACAAGCTTGTGAGTGAATCTGTTCCTGACAGAAAGAACGTGAATCACTACAAATTTTTCTTCCAAATATGCATAAGAAATGGGACAGGGGAGCACTAGGAAGAATATGTAACTGCAGGGTCTGACGGAGCTGCTGGGATCAAGTGCCTAGGAGCACCGGGGTTTAAAGGGTACCCCGTGGCTTTCGGACACTTGCAAGCGGCCAAATTTGGGTCTGGGGAGAGAAGCCACGTATGTCCCAGAGGAAACGCGGGCCCACCGAAAGGTGGGATCCTCAGGACCGAGCTAGCCCTTCTGGAGGAGATAACTCACTTGGAAACAAGACTTGCACAGCAAAGTGAGGAATGTGGCTAAAGCGCTGCTACGTGAGATGAACATCCATCCACCGCGAGGACGGGAACCACAAGCTGCTGCTCCAGCGGCAGGCGCTGCTGGACCACCTCAGCAACTGGGCAAGCCAGGACAGGCACCCCCGCCACGCAGGTATTGGAGAACTTAAAGTGGCCTTCAACAGGAAGGGAGAGAAGCTCTCCTATTTTATGACTATGACCAATAATTTCATGATGGATTACGGCCACCTTTTTCAGGATGATGCAGCCCGAATCCGATTCATCAGTCAGAGATTGAAAGGTGGGGCTGGGGACTGGGTAGCGAACTTGTATGACACTCGTGCCCCAGAAACTAAAACTTGCAGCTGTTCATAATCACCTGCGTGAATGCTTTGAAGACCCTATCTGCTGGAAAAAACTAGATTTCAACTAAAACACAAGAGGCAAGGCGGAACGATGCGGGAATGTATTCCCGTGAATTCAGGAACTTGGCCACCAGAGCCCAGTGGAACGATGAAATTCTCATTGAATTGTACAAAGATGGTTGAATCCGGAGTTTCTACGCGGATGCTTAATGCAGGCCAACCCGCAAACTTTGTTGGGCTGGATCCGGCTGGCTACTGAGATGGAAGGGATTACTCAGGCGATACAGCTGGCCCGACAGCGGCAGGACACTCCAAAACGACGTCCCAGCCCCCCCCCTTTCAGCAACGCCGAAGAACGGGCCCAAAGACTTCGCCGAGGTGCGTGTTTCAACTGTGACAAGACAGGTCACCTCCCCAAACAGCTGTCCTGAGAAAAAGCCCGACTCACACCATGGGGGAATGCAGGGACCCTAAAGCCAGAGGAAAAACCGAAGGGGGTTGGCAATGTCTCCAAAACGCAATGACAGAAACCTAGCAGCAGCGACTGGGGCCCCTGGCCTCGTAGGAGAATCTTCAGCGTCGTTTTATCCGATGACACGGACACGAACACCTTGACACTGGCTGCAAAGCTTGGAGCACAGCGGAAACCGTTAAAGTACTAGTAAAGTTCCCCATTTATTCGCAACTGTTAAGTTTATGGGTGGAGATGGGACGTTGCATAAACATAGGGCTTTAATTGACTCTGGGTGCTCCAGAAGTTTGTTGCACCCCAAATTGGCCAGGAAGCTAAATCTTCTTTATGAGCCTCTGAAGCGCCCCGTAAAACTAACACAAATGGAGGGGACGCCAAGGGTTTGGAGGGGTGTGACAAGATATCCGAGCCTGTAGCGTTCCGAATGGGTAACAACAAGTACAGGCTGCGTTTCCGGGTTTCCTAAAGAAGAAAGTTTAATTTGGGTTTTTGGGGGGATTGATGGCTTTGCAAATATAGCCCCCAAATAGACTGGAGTGATGACACTATAACTGCTGCGGAGTCATCCCTTTCTCTGTCCCAGGAGGAATTAACGGATTCCTTCTCACTATCGGGATTTACAAAAGGCTTTCCATAAAAAAGGAGGCTGACAAATTGCCCCCCACAGGGAAAACACTGCAAGCTTACCTTGATAGGGGGGGCCAAGTTGCCTAAGCCCAAGATTTACCCTATGAGTCATCAGGAACTCCTTGCTCTCAAAAAGTTTTTAAAGAAAAATTTGGAGCTGGGTTTTCAACCCTTTATGGCTCCCACGGCAAGTCCTGTCTTTTTCGGGAAAGAGAAAGGATCCCAACACCATCCAGACTGGTGGTAACTATGCTGAATTTAATCAAGCCATTTCTTCTAATTGCTACCCAATTCCATTGATAGGGACTGTGTTGGACCATCTGGTCCAAGGGAAATATTTTACCAAACTTGATCAAAAAGAGGCTTTTCACAAAAATACGGATACGAGTTGAGTGGTTACCACTTTTGCTACTCCTTTTGGCAATTTTAAATGGACTGTACTTCCTTTGGATTACAATCAGGTCCATCTGTTTTCAAGATGTTCTTGAACTCTCTCTTTTATGACTTACTGTACCGGGTCTGATTTATTTGGGCGATATATTGATTTATGCAACTCCCTGGAGGCTCATGTAGCTTTGGTGCGTGTGACTTAAACGTTTGATTGAGAACCACCTTATTGTTAATTTATCGAAATGTCAGTTTGACACTCAGGCTTTTGATTATTTGGGCTATCGGATTAGGATAATTCCCTAAAAATGGGCCCTTCAAGATTAACTCCACATTACAATGGCCCACCCCCAGAACGGGGAAGCAGCTCCAGCAGTTTCTGGGCTTTGCGAAATTTTATGGAATTTCATTGATGATTTCGCGTCCATAGCCCTTTGCTCACGAACCTCTTGCGCAAACCTAAAGGATCTCCCGCTGACAAGCCACATAAACTTGCCTGGTCTCTGGAATGTCAAGCCGCTTTCGACATGCTGAAAACTAAGTTTACTTCTGAGCCTTTACTGCTTTTCCTGGACGAGGAGAAACCATTTATAGTGCAGACAATGCTTAGATTTCACAATGGCGGCTGTGCTTTTTCAGCATGACTCGGAGGGGGCACTTAAGCCTTTACCTTCATTTAAAAATTCTCCCCCCCCAACATAATTCGCCTATTTGGGAGAAGGGAACCAAGGCGATTCAGTTAGCGCTGTCTTCCTGGCGCATTTACTTGAAGGGGCCTGGCATCCTTTGAAGTTTGGACTGATCACAGGAATTTACAAGCATTGCAGTCCGTAAAAAAACTCTCACCTAAACAGGCACGGTGGGGTGAGTTTTTCCAGCGTTTTTGATTTAAGATTGTTTTCCAGCCTGGACGATCTAACCTGTTGGCTATTTTTCTCATCTGCCATGCTTTGAAAAAAGCGCCACGGAATCCCCTCCACAGACTCTGTTTCCCGCCTCCTCTTTTGCTTCACAAGTGACCACTCAAGCATTTGCTAAATCGAGACTTTCTGCTTCGTCTCTGTGTGATTCTGCGCTTTGAGATGTGATCATTCATTCACACACACCGATCCTTGGCTCCCGGCTAACAAGGACAAGATAGTCTGGGTTGACAATCTGCCTTTTTATGGCACCAGGATTTATATTCCCCCCGGGTGCCCGCAAGAACATCCTGCACAGGAATCATGATACAAAACCCGCTGGACATTTTGGGTATCTAAAAACCTTACATGCGATTCGTCGCCTATCTGGTGGCCGGGCTTGAATCCTCTGGAACTTAATTAAGCAGTGTGCCACCTGCAATGTTGCTAATCGATCCACAAAACCCCAGGGGCTGCTGCAACCTTTGCCTGTTCCTTCTACCCCATGGTCCGTAATTGCTTAGGATTTCATCGTGGGTTTCCCCTCTTCCAAGGGTTTCAGCGTCGGGCATCACTACCATTTTTCCAAGCAATGCCACTTTGTGCCTCTGAAACGGGGGCCCACTGCGGAGAAGCTTTTTGAGTTATTGTCGTAACATCTGGAAATATCACGGATTGCCTACTGCGATTATTTCTGATAGGGACCCAGTTTTACTTCCAAGTTTTGGACTTGTTAAAGACCCTGAAGGTCACGCAGAAACTCAGTAGTGCTTATCACCCCCAGACGGATGGGCAGTCGGGGGGTAAAAACCCTTGAAAAGTTTCTCAGGTGTTTTGTGTGAAACCAGACTGATTGGGTTTCGTGCTCCCCTTTGCTAATTTGCGATCAACTCTGCAGTTCATTCCTCAACTGGATGCCTCCCTTTGAAATTGTTTATGGGTTTCTCCCTTCCCCCTTTCCTCCCCCCCCCTCCCTCCCTCTGCCCCCCCTTCTGTTGAAGCTTGGGTTCCAAATTTTCCACCACTTGGCAGTCTGTCTCCCCCCGCTCTCGCATCCGCTAAAGCTGATTACAAACGTTTCGCAGACCGCAAGCGGATGCCAAAACCCAGTTTTAAGCCAGGTGATCTGGTTTATCTGTCCTCCAAAAACATTTCACTACCCTCCCCATCTAAAAAACTTGTCCCCCTTTCCTAGGACCCTTCCCCCTGAAACGTGTCGTTAATGATGTATCTTTTGAATTGGATCTTTCCCTTCCTCCCTTTAAAACTGTTCATCCTGTGCTTCATTCCATTTTTTGAAGAAAACCCATTTCCCCTTTTAAAGACTGATGTCCCACTTTGCCCCGATTGACATTTCACTGCACTGTTGCTGAACTATAATCCTGCTGTAGCTCTGTAGCATTTTGTTTACTTGTATATGTACATTGTATTTTTCCAAATTGTGTTTTTTTCCTCTTTTATTTTATTTTTTTTTTTGAAGGAGGGCAGGATGTCAGGAGACATATGTGTTTATTGTTTAGATTAGCATAGCAAGGGATCATCAGAAGGGTGTTAGCTATCTACTAGAATTTACACATGAAGAACATTTCTACCGGCTAGAGTTTCCCAGGAATAAGTAGATCAGATAAGACTCATGATGATTTATGGCGGCCAAGGCTTTGATGGTTGGGTCTGTGAAGTTAAACGTTAAATGTAAAGTGCGGGAAACAAATCCCATTCGTGTTCTTTAAAGTTTGAAGACAGCATCACCGCTCTGCTTTCAATAAAACTACTTCTAGTTTATTGTACAAGCTTGTGAGTGAATCTGTTCCTGACACCTATGCCCTGGCGCACAAATCAAGGAACCCATTCGGGCCATCGAAGGATGTGTTGGCAGCTTGGGGACTTTGGCTTGCAGCCAGAGACGTTAGCAGTGCCCTAGTTGAGACCCGGGGGAAGCTAGTGGAAATAGAGAAGGAAAACACCCAGCTTCAGGCCGAGATTGAGACCTTGCAAGCAGACAAGGTAACTTTTGCATCTGTCACGCAGGCCTCTGCCCAGAAACTCAGTGATGTCACTTTGGTGGCTCAGACGTGGGAAGAGAAAGCCCATGCCTTAGAGGCTGAGCTTGATCATGCCCGGTCTGCAGCCAGATTCATGGTCGGGCAAGTGAAAGAACAACAAGAGGCTGTGAGCCATGCAGCCTGCCTCAAGCAAATTGCTGCATTGGAGAGCCAGCTCCAAACACGTAAGGCATTGATTTCGGCTGTATGCCCAGAGCTGCTCCCAACCTTTGCACAGGACTTTTCCAGGGAACCGTTGCCGGAGGATGCTCTGGCAACCCTTCCCCATAATCCAGATTGGAATGACCCTAAGGTCCCAGTCCACCTGGTTGAGACTCGGTCCATGACGAAGCGACCATCCCCCTTCGTGAAGGAAGTTCAGACAGGGCAGAGACACAGGAGACGCAGGTCACGGAGACTAGGGTCCCCTGGCGTGCCACCGAAGCCAAGGCAATTGTGGACCAACTGGGTCCATTGAATCGGTCCACCAAGATTATGTGGCTGAACGCGGTGATGCACCCTCACCCGACAGCCAATGGTCAGGACCTAACCCAGCTGGCCCGACTTTACATGTCCCCCTCGGAGCTTCCTACTCTCGAATCAGCCATGGCAACTCGAGGCCTGGTTAGGCTCGAGACTCATGACTGGATGAGAGAGGTAGTGAGGATCCTTTGGCCCGGACAGAGTGCGAGTGTGCTTTACGTCATAGAGCAGCAGGGTCCTCGTGAGAACCCTGAGGCTTACGTGGCACGGAAGCAGCTACTCGCCATTCTGGCCGAGAAGGTCCCCCTGACTGCCCACAGGTACAGCTTTGACCACGTGGAATTCAAGACTCTGTTGTATGGAGGCTTG
>CAOKZL010003338.1:0-105181 GCA_948472985.1 Iguana delicatissima | reverse complement strand
GGATTACAACAGAGGGCAGAAAGCTTTTAAAATTCAGGAATCAACAAATAAGTAGATCTCCCAGTTGGACAGAGTTTGTCCTTTACTGCCTTGAATAAAGGCAGAATTGGGTATCAAAACAAACTCTTCATTGCTGCTCTGCCAAAACTGGGCTTGTGAAGAAGCTTGTTTTCTCTGAGGGAGTCAAGGAGCAAAAACTGAAATGCATTTTTAAAGCAGAACAAAAGAAATGCAATTCAGTGTCCATCCTAATTAATATTGCAAGAAGAGAGGGGCTCTCTCAGGCTTCAGGGGCACATTTTCCAACTCTCAGCAGAGCAGCATCACCCAAAGCAAGGCAGTGCTCTCTGGACTGGCACCGGCTCACAAACTGTTGGCAGCAGGCTCGTGGAGAGTTTCCAGAGCACAAATACGGTGCCAAACTATGGCACACCCTGGGAAAAAAATTAATTGCTCCTCTCCCCCTCCCACATCCACCAGACCACTTTAGGAGCAGTGGTTTAGAGGCAATTAAACTGCCAGGAGGTGAGAGTCATCCAGAATTAAACCTGCCCACACAATCCATACCTTTGGCCCAAACGCAGCCAACACTTTGCCAAGGTAGAATTTGGGACACACACCCCCAGCACAAGTCAGAGATGTGGTGCACCTAAGAAACTTTGTACCTAAGGAATAAATGACTTTCTTGCATCTGCCAAAGGTGGGGAAGGGAGTTTGGAACTGGGGCACACCCAGACCTCCCCCCTCACCAACCCAATGCATGACTACAAATTCAGAGAAGCACCAAAAGGAGCCCCCATTTATTCCAGGGAAGGGACTTCACCTTAGTTTTGTATAACTAGAAAACCACTCCTCTTCCTACGTGAGTGCACACACCCATAAAGGTACGTCCCTTCCAAGCCCCTTTCTCGCTACAAACTTTGCAGGCACGGGCACCCCACACAGGGCTAAAATCTGGGAGTAAAGGGGCAGGATTTCTGTTCTGGCCATTTGGGGGGGGGAGTGAAAGCTACGGTGTTTCCACTGGGCCCCTCATAGTGGCAAAGAGAGAACAACTGGACAGCTACACAAGCCTCAGCCAACAGGTGAAATTTGCCACCCCCTCGATGCTCCCCTCTGCCCCTTCTCCACCCTAATCCTACCCCTTCCCAGCCCTCATCACCTCCACACTCTGCATATGCTCCGGCTGCACTTCCCAGATCGCCCCTCTCCATTCTTGCAACCACAGGCCATGATGTAAAGTTCAACACGGGAGAGAGGGGCAAGGCTCTGCTGCATGGGTCTTGTCTAACAGGGTGTGCTGCTCACTGGAATGCAACCACTTGTGGTGGGGGTGGCACCATGGCCCTGCCTGGCTCTTCCTTTACACAGGTTCCAGCTGCAGACAAATCCCAGGACAATCAGCATGGGGGTGGGGGGTAGCGGGTGAGGGGTTCAGTTTCCTCCACCTGAGCGGCTGGGTCAGGGAAGCAGCTGAGCAGACTTCTGTTGTGGAAACTTGCTTTGAACAAGCGCTGCCTTTGGCCTAAAGGCTCAGGGGTTTCCTCCTCTCCCCTCCAGAAGGCTTCTTCCACCAGCTGTGCTCCTCTGGCACACAGAGACACCCACCCACCTGTGGCATTGCCCTCCTGCCACTAAGAACCATCACTGACCCTGCTGTAGTGACCCCCCCCAAGCCAGGCTGGCCTCCGTGCCCAATGCCATTCCTTTGCCTTGTTTGGCACTGGCATAAACTGCAGTCCATCTGGCTTTGAGAAGGGGGACACAGGGTCTGCAGCAGCCTGGGAAAAGGAAGATGCCCTTCCTCGGCCCAGGCAGGCTGTCCACGTGAGGTGTTTCCGGCATCATGTTTCCCGGTACCCAGGTGCTGGTGCGGGCAGGCAGCCATGAATATTCCATGGGATGCAACCTGAGGCCTCTTCAGGCTGTGGGCATACAGGGGCTGGGCACTTGCCCAGGGCAACCAGGCTGGGAAGAGAGAGCCAGCTCAAAGGGGCCAAGCCTGGGATTGGCCGGGGTTCCCACAAAGCCCAGGCACAAGCAGAAGGAAAGCAGGTGTCTGTACAGGGCCCAGAAAACTGAGGATCTCCCTCCCCACACTGCAGGAGGGGTTTCGTTGGCGGCCAAACTCAGCCTCTCTCCCTATCCCCACTCCCTCTGCCCCATTTCCTCCACCAGGCCTTGGCCCAAGAACAACACAGCTCCTATCAAGATGGAATGGTTTCTGCTCACATGCAGATACAGCCCATATCCTGCCCCTCAGATATCCAGAAGGCTCGAGGGGGAGCCTCTCACAAGAGCCCCTCCCCAAGCAGCAGCAGAAGCCGCCCCCCCTCAGGCCCAGAGACATGGTGGGGGTGGAGGGGAAGGAGGGCTGCTACAGACCCTCCAGGAGATGGGGGCTGTCTCTGGTACAGACCACCAGTAAGGGTTGAGTCTGAAGGACTTTCTACGCAAAAGGGCATGAGAAGCACTGACGGCCCCACAGCTCTGTTTCACAGAGCATCACCGGTTTGGCACCTAGAACCTGCCTTGAGCCCAAGGGACAAGATGGCATAGCAGCACCTTTTGGGGCAGGGTGTGGTGTTTTTCTCTTTCTCACGCACACACAGAGGCCAGTGGGAGTCTCCCCCGCTCACAAAGGGCTGCCAGAGACCTTCCTGGTCTGAGTGCTGTTCCCTCCCCAGCCCACTCCTCCCGCCACGCAAAAGCCCACTTCAGAGGCTTTCTGCTGCTAATGTGCCCCACTGAGTGTAGGAAGGGGCATGTCACTTATATCCCCCTGGGAGGAAAGAAACAGGGGGCCTGGACTGCGAGGGGCCAGGTTGCCCATATCCTGGGATGCCCCTCTCATCATCTGGGGGGGGGAGAACTGTTGTGAGGGGCTGTAGGGGGGCAGAGAGGCCAAGGGAGAAATATGGTTTGGAAGGGAACCTGCTGTCCCCCCGTCCCCTCTGCCACTGATCTTGGACCTGCTTGCCACAGGAGCGGGGAGCAAAGAGGCCCCGCCATTACCAGTGAAATCCAGGTAGTGAAATCCAGGTCAGGTCCCCTGCAGGGCTCCATGTTTAGATGAAAGAAGCCAGTTGGGGGGAACACCTGCCACCAGCCCAGAAATGAACAGGAGCAGGAAAGGGGGACACAAGACACCCAACCCCCTCAACTGGACAGACGTGGGCTCCTCCTCCAAGATGCAGGCAATGAGGCTGCCCTAGCGCCTTTCCTGGTCCCTCTGCTCTCAAGGTCACTTCCGGGGGGAGGTGACATTCAGCACGGGGGTCCACTGGGGCCACCAAGGGAGGGTGAGATGGCAAACATGTCTGTACTCCAGAGAAGGTCCCAGAGGCACAAGTAGCTGGAAAGCCAGGCCATGTGGCTGCCCCCCCGGTCCATCTCACCTGTCTCCATCCTCTCAGGGACCCCAGTGCTCCCCCAGGCAGAGCCCCCACAGTGGCACAAAAGTCTTTTGGCCCCCTATCTCCCTGTTTCCTTTTACGTCTCAAGAGAAGTCTTCCTCCCTCCCTCCCCCATTATCATTAGGAGAGTGATGGGCTCTAGAGTCAGGGAGCAAAGTCAAAACAGCTTGGGGGAGCCCCAGCGTCCAAGGTACAGACCCCCACACTACCCTTGGGAGGCCCCCAACAAACCTCTTCACCTCAAATCCAGTATCACGGGAGTCACTGTCACTACCTGAATGTGGAAAACTGGGGCAGGGGAGAATGAACTAACTCCCGGAGGCAGAACCCCCAATTTGTGCAGAAGGAGAATTGTGCAAGGTTGGGGGAGGGCACCGACAGCGGAGTGGGATACACAGCAGCCCGCCCACCTCCATGGGGCCACGAAGCTTCCTGGTGCCCTTGGCGTGACCTCTGCCTGCCCCCCGCAACATTCCTCCGCTCGCCCCCCAGGACGATCACGGGCTCCTCATCAGTGACGATCAATCGTCAATCTCCATTGATCTGCCTTAACCAGAACCTGCCAGGATTGGAATGGAAATTAACCGGGGGTCCAATTAAAGCCATCGCTCGCACCGCCCCATCCCAGGACCAGCCAGCTCTCCTCTCCCCGCTCCCCTTGAACCAGTTCCATGCGAGGCAAACGACTCCTTTTGCGGGGGAGGAAGCGGCCACAAGGCTCTGGTGGCTCCCCCACATCTAACCAGCCTGAAAACCAGGGTGAAAACGGGGAGGGGGGAAGGAGACGAACCAGGTTTCCCTCTTCCAGCTGTGCCGACGACCCCCCCAGTCACATGCCCGCCCTATAAATAGAAAGCGCAAGGCGGCGGCGGCAAAGCAACGCCAATCCTTTCCCAGGAAAATGGGGGAGGGGGAATCCGGGATCCAGTTGCGATTTTCTGTCCGCCCCGCGTCCAGAAGAAAGCATCCCCAGGGGCCAGTCAAAGCCCCCGCTCGCCTCCTCCCCAAGAGCCACTTTCGAACCCTCCCCAGATGCTTAACGAGAGGAGCTCTTTCGGGGGAGGGGGCGAGGGAGTTACTCTGGAGAGGAAGGCGTGACCAAGGAAGGGCCGGAAATGGCTCCCCCTCCTTTGGACCCGAAATCTGAGTAGGGGGTTGATGGAGGAAAGACGACCCCCACAATCCAGCAAGGGCCCGACCGGGCCGCGGGGGCACCTTCGGGGGCTGAGAAGGTTAAACGCGCCTCCGCCTTTGTCTCTTTCCGCCGGGGGGGGGGAGAAAGGCGTTCAGCCACCGCGAGGCTTCTGCGGGGCGGGGGCTCTTAACTGGGGCAAATGCCGTACGGGGAGCGCCCCGGGAGACTGGGGGGAGAGCAGAGGGACGGAGGTCCTGGCTCAAAGGCTCCCACCCGCTCCCCACAGCCTACGACCCCTCCGCCGTCTCTCAGCCGCAGAGGAGATGCTCTCCAGAGGCCCTCCCGCCGCCTTTCGGGTGCAGCTCCCTAGCCCCCCTCCGAGGGAAGAGGGGGAGAGAGCGATTGTGACGGGGGGGCGTCCGCCGCCGCCCTCCCCGGCCCCATCCCCTGCTCTCCTTTGGGTCCGGATCATTCTCGGCCGATGCCGGGGAACTGCCGGCCCCAGTACCTGCGGCACCGACGGGGCGGGCGCGGAGGCGCTGGAGCGACGGGTCCTTGCTTCCCGGCCGGCCGCTCCTCCTTTCGGGGCTGCGCGCGGAGGCTCGTCCTCCTCCTCCCCGCAGCCGACCGCCTATAAAGGTGGAGAGGCGCCCCGCCCACTCCTCGCAGGCCCCGCCCCTTCTCTGGGGGGGCTGAGCGCTCCGAGAAGAGCGCCGGGCGGGGGGAGGGCGCTTGGGGACAACTAGAGCGGCGACGGCGGGGACCGGGCGAAGGGGACGCGCAGCACTCCCGCGGCCCGCGCCGTCTGGCAGCAGCAGGCAAAGCGCCCAAGTGGCCACGCCGGGCGGGAAGCCCCGCGTCGTTCCGTCGCCAGCCCCAGCCGCCGAACTGGCAGCCTCCGGTGCCCCCAAATTGGGCCTGCCCCTCTTTCTTTTGCGTTTGAAAAAAGCCACCCCCATGCTCAAAGCAAAAGTTGATGCCACCCAGCACCCTTGCCCGCAGCTGCCGCTGAGAGTCCCCTGCCCCCCGTACGCGGGATCCAAAGCAGCACAGCTCCCCCTTTCTTCGGGGGGCGGCACCGCCTCTGGCCATGGAGGGAATGAATCTCTGGTCACAGACTAGTCGCCACCAACTGCCACTCTTTAAAGCCACCGGGGTTCACAGAATCATACAGCTGGAAAGGGACTACAACGGGCATCGAGTCCAACCCCCCTACCATGCAGGAAGCAAAGCAATCCGGAAAAATGACCGTCCAGCCGCCGTTTAAAAGTCTCCAAAGAAGGAGACTCCAACACATTTTCACTGAGGCAGCAGTGTAGTACACTGTCAAACTGCTCTTACTATCAGAAAGTTTTTCCAAATCTTTAGATGGAATCTCTTCTCCTGACATTTGATGCCATTGCTCTGTGTCCTAGTCTCTAGAGCAGCAGAAAATAGACTTGCTCCATCCTCCATATGAGATCCTTTCCAATATTTAAGCATGGCTGTCATGTTGCTTTCTCTTCTCTTCTCTTCTCTTCTCTTCTCTTCTCAACATCCCCAGCTCCCTACGCCACTCCTCCACGCCTTCAACCATTTTGGTCACCCCCACTCCCCTGGACACGTTCCAGCTTGTCAATATCCTTCTTGAATAGTGGTCCCCAGAACTGGAGACAGTAATCCAGGTGAGGTCTATCCAAAGCAGACTAGAGTGATATTTCATCAGTTCCCTTGATCTAGACATTATATTCCTACCAATTTAGCCGAGAATCGCATTGGCTTTTTTAGCTGCCACATCACACTGCTGACTCATGTTCTGCTGAGACTCCTAAATATTTTCACACGCACTGTGGTCAAGCTAGGTGTCACCCATCCTATATCTGTGCATTTCAATTTTATCTTACCAAAGTAAAGTACTTTACTCCTCTTCCTGTTGTAATTCATTTTGTTAGTTTTGGCACAGCTCTCTAATCTGTTAAGGTAATTTTAATTTAGCCACCACTCTGCCTGGTGGCAATGAATTCCACAGTTCTAACTCTGGGCTCTGTGAAGGGGTCCTTCCTTTGGTCCATCTTGAACCTCCCTCTGTTCAGATTCCGTAGGCTTGCCACAGGCCTCCTCTGGGCTTCTTCTAGGGAAGAAGGACACAGACCTCTCCCTTTGTCCACCTTCAATACCTTGCGTGCCTCTGCGGAGTCTCCCTCTGATACTCTTTCTACAGAGAAGACATGTTCAAGAGACCTTTTGCTCTGGGTTCCAGAACGGAAAGAAGCCACTTCTGATTTCCCAGTGCCTTAAAACGTCTCCCATGGAGGCAGATGCAGGTTGTCCTCCCCGGCGGGGCTCTGTTGGAAATTAGAGTTTCCCAGAGTGTTAGCTCTGTTTGGGAAATTCTATTGAAGCTAAAACTGTGAGGATTCAGCCTCAATTAGCAGAGTAGCAGAAAAAACATGTCCAGTTCTGTCTACAACCAGATTTGGGACTCATTGAAGAAATAAAACAAAATCAGGCAGCTTCAAATTAGAAGACTTTACTAATTAATTCTACATCTACATATGTATTGGAGATCCTACTGCCTAGCTAGCTAAGAATAGAGGTAGCTTCGTTCTAACTGACCATCTTTTCTGATGGGGATGCAAAGCATGGTCAGAGAGGAGCAAGCGAAGAGTTCAAAGAAGAGAGAGGAAGGACGGGTCTCATTCTTTTATGGGACCGATTACCCAAGCAACTGTCCGGGGCCACATGATCTGATCACCTGAAACACGGGAAGACAAATGGTGGAGCTTTGGCATGCAAAACAGAAAGGTGGCCCTATGCTAACTATGCCCACTTGTTCTAACAACAAGATGGGGGGAAGAGATATGCTGGACTTCCCAACAGTCCCCTTCTCATCCTCTTGGACCCACATCGAGGATCTTCATGCCTTCTTGTAGTCTCTGGAACTGGTCTCTTGGTAGAGGCTTGGTAGATATTTAGCAAGCATCATTTCTGTATTGCAGTATTCTAGCTGAACAAGTCCATTGAGACACATCTCTTGCACCTTATGGAAAGCAATGTCAATGTTCTTCTTGAGTGCCTTCTCACTTTCAGAAATCTTGATGCAGCTTTGGTTGTCCTGCATCAAAATGGTTGACTTGGGCTTAGTGATAAGTCCAGAAGTAAATTATGCAGCCACTTTATATCATCACATGCTGCTTTTGCAGAAACACACTCGGCAGCTGTGGAAGAATCTGCAATGGTGGATTGCTTCTTACTTGACCAGCTTATGGCTCCTCCACCATAAAAAGATCAGGTTTCCGCTGGTTGATTTCCTGTCTGCCAGATCTACAGCCCAGTCCGCATCGGCATAGGCAACCAGTCGTGGTTGGTCACAGGCTGGCAACATCAGCTTGTAATCTGCAGTTTCTTTCAAATATCTGGCAACTCTTTTCACTGCAATGAGATCCCTTCAGAGGAGAGTTAACCATTCTGCATAAGATACAACAGCATTTGCAATATCAGGTCTGGTGAAATTAGCTAAGTATAATAGTTTACCAACTGCAGTCCTATACTTGTCTTCATTTTTCAAGGGTTCACATTTCTTAGTGTCCTTTAAGAAACCCACTTCCATTGGGGTTGCCACAATATTGGCATCCTTTAGTCCAAGGCAGTCCAGAAGATCTATTATCTTCTGTTTCTGGTTAATATAGAAGCTTCCATAACTGCTTCTTTCTATTTGTACTCCAAATAGAGTGCTAGATGTCTCCCAAACTTGATATTCATCTCTTTCTTGAGACTGTTGACTACCTCCTCACTATCTGCTTTATTTTGACTGCACAGGATCAGATTATTAACATAACATGTAATATAAGTCCATTTATTGTTTCTGAATCTTTTGCAAACACACTTGTCAGCAGTTCCTGGAGTGAAGCCTTCTTTGACAAGAAGCTGGTTTAGCTTCTCTCACTCATTGTCCTGCAGCCTGTTTCAAGCCATAAATGCTCTTGTTCAATTTGCATACAAGATGCTCTTTCCCAGGAACTTGGAATCCTGGAGGCTGTTCCATGTACAATTCCTCATCTAACTGTCCATAAAGAAAGTCTGTTCCAGCATCAAGATGCTGAATATGCATTTTCTTAGAGGCTGCAACAGCTAGGAGAGTTCTGATGGTTGTGTGTGTGACTACTGGGGCAAAAGTTTCATTGTAATCCTCACCAAATTCGTGGTTGTATCCCTTTGCCACGAGCCTGGTTTGTACCTTCTGCATCCTGTTTTGTGGTAAAGACCCATCTACAGCCAATTGCCCTTTTTCCTTTGGCAATTCTGACAAAGTCCATGTTTTATTTTTATATAGAGATTGCATCTCCTCAACAGCAGCTTCCACCCACTTCTGAGAATCTGACTTTGGAGTCCCTTGATCTTTTGCCAGTCAGAGGGTTGTGGAATCTTCTCCTCTGTGGCTAGATAAGAGAATCTGTCAGGTGGTACACCTCTGTTGCTGCGTTCAGATCTTCTTACCTGGACTTGGATACCTGGCTCTGCTTCTTGAGCGCCGTCCGGCTCCTCGTCCTCTGGCTGGTTCACCACATCTGTAGCCCCTTCTGGGTGCAAGACATCTGGAGGGTGGTAGAGTGTCACATACTCTGGTTGCTGGTGGGAGTCTCCTTCAAATCTGGATAGACATCTTGGTTTGGATTAGATTTGGGCTGTGGCCTTTCATCAACATAAACAGCACTTGTTAATTTTATTGTACGCCCATCTGGATTCTCAGAATTCGGTAAACATTTCTAGAAAATGGCTTCGAACACTGAGAGAGGAAACAAACCATTTTTTTTTGGTGGATTTTCAACATGACAATGGCAATAGTAAGTTTCCACTGAATCCTCCTTTAAATTCTTTTTGAAATTCTTTTATCGTACACTCTAAGGGAGTTTGCCTATTTCTTCCCCCTCCCATTTCCTCCCAATTTCCAGACAAGACACAATAGGAATGGATTTGACGCACGAGTAAGGGGTCTCATGCGCCCACACACAAAGGGTTTTCACTCCAGTCACTCCAGCACTGACTTGGCCACCCAGACGGTCATGGCATGATGCAAGAACTGCAATGCTGCAAGCATTTCACACACACATCTTTCATTCAGACAAACAACCTCCCATCTGGCCCATTAAACCACAACTGAGACGTCTCATTTATTATTCCGCCATACCAAAAGTTTTCGGGGTTTCCCTCTTCACCGCTAAGAGGTACTCAGCCGAAACCTCGAGGAGTGATCAGTTCCCCCTTCCCCCTCCCAAACACGAGGGGGGTCTGACTACTCACCAAAGGGCCATGGATGGGAGGCTTGGTTTCCAGCTGTAACCCGAGGTCCTTTGACTGGATCGCTGTCGCCAGGGATGCCACCGCTCCCCTAACCAAACCTCTTCGACAAAAGGTCGAGGGCGCCCTGGGTTTTGTCAAGGGGGGCCGCAATCCCCGACGTCCAAACGTCCGTCAAGGGGGACATAATAGTCCCTTCCCCCCGTTTCCTGGTCAACGCACCAGAAATGTAGCGGCCAAGAAAGTGGCGAAAACCAGGTTTCAGGGAAAAATCAAAAAGCCAGCTTTATTACAATACCTTGCGCAAGGGGCAACAGTTAATTCAGAGCTGTTGTGTCGATTAATTGAGGTAGCATCACTATATACCTTTTGCATTCTATGTCAGCAATCAATCATTTACTTAGCCCGCTCATCACTGGAGAAAAAGATCTTTGGTTAACTTTCCATTACATCATTGACTGGCATACACGTGTACAGAAGAGAACAAAAGGGTTAGTTTACAAGGTTACTTAGAGTGATACAAATTAATGGTTACAGCCAAAATGAGAGAGTATGCTTACTCCCATTTAGTTCCCAGACCTCTGGATGTTGCAAGGCTATTTCTAAAATTTGAGATAAGACAGACATCTGCTATTTACTCAGAAGCACAATTCAATTCGCTTATTTTTCCTATTCAAGTGGCATTGGACTTAACCCCTTCAAAAGTTTGGAAGACACATCCAGTTAAACTTCTGTGCATGCCACTCTAATTCAGAGCTTTCATTTTTGAGATTCTGAATTTACTGATAATACACTGAGTTTACTTTTTTTTATATAGTATAAAGATATTCTGCAACACTCCAGGGAATTCCCTCACTGTACATGCTCTCTAGGTGAGGACCCTTTTGCTGTTGAAAAGATTAGTTAGTGCCTCCTTTTTAACAACAACTTTGGGAGATTTAACCCAGTTTAAAATGTGAGTTGTGACCTTCAAAGTTCTCACTTCAGATCTTATAAGTACAGTTTCACAACATATAAGTAAGCCATTATTCTGTCCTCCTTAGCCCTCTCCCCTTATATGTAATGCTGATACAATCTTGGCCCAGCTTGCTGGTCTGTTGTAAGGGATGCTATAATGGACAAAATTTGATCTCATTAGTGTTATTTGATTTCTGCTTCAAAGCTTGTTCCAGCTTAGATGTGCTTTCCTCAAACTTCATGCACATCTCTATCCACATTTTGTCTAAAATTTGTGATGATTTTTTTTTAAAAATGAATATGACTTTTCTCCATTAACTGAAGCATACATGTGTGCATGTTTGAAATGCACGTATTTTTCATGTACCTTTTCAAACGTACACATTTATCTATTGCATTTTTGGTGCACTGATTGGATCGTAGATTCTAAATATATGGGTTTCTGATAAATTGTGTTAGCAGGTCTGCATTTGATTTCAGGAAATGTAAGCTGGAATCATTCTGGTAAAACATGAACAGAAAAAGATTTCTCCATTTATGTGAAAATACTGTGGGCACCTGAAATGTATGAAACAACCCCTAGCAACCACTTCCTATAATAAGAATCATGGCTACACTGTGTTATTAGCAGTTTACCTATGTTATTCATAAGATACAGGCTGTCATGGAAGAGAGAAAAATGAAGAACTGAAGAAAAAGTTTGTATCTTCTGTGAGTGCTAAGGCATTTCTGGTCTTCTGACTGGAGTACAAGACATGTTATGTTCTCCAGATAAAGAAAAATACAGAAAACAATGTTTGTTGAACCTCCTGGAGATAGTTTCTGCAACACAATGGATTAAGGGGACTGCAGTTACTTTCTAGACCATATGCATATGCTGGTAGTGTGAAGGGGCCTATTGTATATGTGTATATATGTATGCATAGATCTACTCACTGACCCTGAGCAAGAATCTGGTCATAATTCTCATGCACATGTATATGTATATATCATCCCATTCATACTGTGGACAAGTATTGCAAAGCATGGCTAGGAGACATAACAAATGGGCATAAAAATGGAAAGAGTGTAGCTAAGCAGGTGCAGTTTTGCTCTTCACAAATGTACTGAATGTTAAAGGATGTTTGAAGAGGGTTGCAAAGGCTCGAGGAATAGTTATAGTCTATAATGAACAACAAAGGCAAAGTAAAATATGCAACATATTCAATTATTCAGATATTTAGATACATGAATGACAAACTGAAAAAAAGATTACCAAGAATGTAAGGAAATATTAGGGGTATTATATACTGAAATAAATAAATAAAGTAAATCAAAAAATTTATGAAGAACAAATCAGTGGTAATATTTAGATTGTTATCTGAACATGAGAATATCTGAGCACCAAAAAAGAGGTATCTAAAACATTTTCACAGGTTGGGATTTATACATTTTTTTCAACACTGAATTGCTCAGACTACACATCTACTACTAACGCTTCATCATTAGGATATCAGCACAAATGTTATTCTAAGTAGCAACCCAGCAGCTAACACCCTCATCTTATTTATAGTAGTAATGATGAAACTGATCCAATTTAATAAATATGCTGAAAACAATCTGAGACTATTGACACCAAATGGCAATTAATTTGGCTCTGTAGTTTTGAAATTAAATTTTGGAAAGATAGAGATTATGATTACATGTAAAAATATGCTGCTGCAGTTAAATGGTTTGGTTATATTAGGGCACATGGATTAGGGTGATGTGTAAAATACTTCATTGAAAGAAAAAGGAGGATTTAGATAGAGAATATAAAGCAGTCTTTCCTGTGCTTTTCATATCTGGAATATCTTTTTTTCTGAATTAAAATTGGAGGTATACTGTACTATTACTCTCCCCAAAAGTTTGTTTTCATTGTGTAAGCTCATGTCCATCTAGATACTGGAATGCAATTACTACCATCCTTCAGCATTTATGTTGACTAGGGCTGATGAGAACTGTAGTGCCACAACATTTGGAGAGCCAATGGGTGTCAACTCCATATAATGAATGTAAAAATACTATTCCTTTCATTACAAAACTTCCTCAAAAACACAACATGAGCTAGAAACATGTCAAATGTCAAATGGCTTGTGTCTTTGATATTTCTGACTTACAGAATCATATATCCTGATAATTCAAATGTCAAAAATAGATGCAATGGTTCCTCTTTACAACAGACATACAGACAGTGAAAGTTTGGGCAAGAGAATTAGTCCTAAGGGCCACTTCAGAGACACAGATGATGTTGAAGGTTTAAATCCCAAGTACAAGTGTTCCAGTTTGGACTGGGGCAATGTATGCATTCTTGAGTTTTATATAGAAATGGACACTGGACACTCTACACTGCATGTAGAGATTTAAAAAGGCCTTCTGTTCTCTCGTTCCCATACTCTAGAATGTGTTCCTTCTGGAGTAGCAATTCATCCCCAATCTGTTTGTATTGAAGAAATATGCCACATCACATCTTTTGGTCTGGCTTTAACAATTTTTTCATGATCTTTAATGTTATTTTTATTATTTTATTATGTTTTTATGTGGTCATAGTTTTATGACTTTTTTGTATATTGGCTTGATACAGTTTAGAAAGGTGCTATACAACCATAATATTGCCAATAAGATATAACTAAACTAAACATTCCTAATGAAATGTAGCCAAATGGTGTCTATCCATAATTCTGAAGGTTTCCATAAAGAAAGACAGAAATAGCTGATGAGAATTTTAAGGCATACATGTAGAGATGAAGGATCTATTGGATAACTTTTTCTGTCCCTGTCTTAATGTCTGTTTATCTATGTATAGTGGATGATACTCCTTGGAGCTGGGACAGGGAGCAGTTGGGGAAATTATCCATTAAGTAGAGAATTAAGCTGATATAAACAATGGAGGCAGCTGTCTATTGATGTTATGTTTTGAAAAGTGCTGGGATAGACTAGCACTGTGTCCTTCACTTGAGTAATGTGTGTGTTTGTGATTGTATGTGTGTGAGAGGGAGAATGTCTGAGTGTGTATATATGAGAGAATTAGCAGAATGAATAATATCATAGTAACATTGAAGACTAATTTGAGTCAGTGGGCAAAAGTAAGCAATTTTCTTCTCTAAAAGATAGTGGATTTAATAGGCTGTGTAAATTTTGAGAAACAGCTGCCGTGAACAATAAAAACAATTGTATTGAAGGCCCTTTCCGCACCGGGGTATTAAAACGGTGCAGAGTGACCTCCGACGGAGGTCTTCTGCATCATGGAGTGGATTGAGGTGGACTATTTTTTGTAGTTCCGCACCTCAATCCACTCTGAAGCAACCGGAACTGGTGGCGCAGCGTGTTTTTTAAAAACCTCTTTTCAGAGGTTTTTAAAAAGCACGGAGCACACAGCCCCGTGCAGCTCCGTCGCTGCACTCCGGTGCAGATTTGCAGGCGCACACTAGTGCATGCCTGCAGACCTACCAGGGGTGGGCTTTAGGCTGGCGAGCTTCTCCGGTTGGTGGAGAGCCTCCGCCAGCTGGAAACCGCCATTTGGGACTCTGAGGCCGCCATTTTGGACACCGGAGGACTGCGGAACAGCAAGATCTCGCTGCTCTATATGGTGACGGACTTACCCGGCTACCAGTACGCTCCGTTTTAGAGCGTTTTCCCCCGTTTCCCCCTCCACATGCAGAAAGGGCTGAAGTGTAACAAGGTACAGTCATGAAGATCTTAGCCTGCAGGGCTTCCCTTATGCCCTCACATTTAATAATTCTGCATTATTGAAGAAAAATAAAATGATGGAAGGGAAAAATGTGCACTTGTGTGTATACAATTATAGAAGAGAAACATTTAGCAGCAATGCTTCATTGTTTCTTGAATGCAATTTGGAATTTACCTTATTACCTGACAGTGTCTAATTATAAAGAATGGCTCGAAGTTAAGATTAAAGGATATAATACAATCCAGTAGAGGTTATGGTCTTAAATTCATGGGCATCTGGATATAATACCCTTTAAAACAGGCATGGGAATGAGAGGTTGGTACTAACCATGAATTCTTGGATGACCTGGCAGAGTAATACTACATTTGGGTTATTCCTTGCATTCCAGCATATGTAGCAGGAGTCTCTAAGCCCAAATTTCTTTTTCAGTTAACGTTGTTGACTCCCACTGCCTTCACCTTCAGTTTCTTTCCAAACCTGTTCAAGACTGCTCACCTAAATCATACCTGTAATCTTTTCTTTCTTTCTTTCTTTCTTTCTTTCTTTCTTTCTTTCTTTCTTTCTTTCTTTCTTTCTAAACAATAAAAGATGGGGTGGGTTGCTCCTCCAGGCCATCTCAGAATGAATGTTCACGTAAGTACCAATCTCCCATTCTCTAGATGGCATGAGGGAGTTCACTTCAGTTGGGATGTACCCAAGCTTTCCCCATCCAGAGTGGCTCTCTGTTTAGTTTAATACTGATTGCAGCACAGTCCACTTATATGCACCCTGTGCAAATTTATATTTATTTTATAGTGTCTAATAAATGTGGATGGTTCCTTTCACCTTGCTGCATTACAAACATCTTCCAGTGTTGCTGACACAACATAACCAGCCCTTGTTGACATTGACTGAGTTGAGTGGGCCCAAACATTTTGTGGTCCTAGAACACTTGCTAAGTCATAACGGAGGAAAATACCATCTTTTAACCATCATGGTAACAAAAGTTCAGAGGCCTTCTTACATAATGTCTTTGAATTAAAGGAAACAAATCAAGTGCAACAACTCTTAGCACTGGAGAATCTAGAATGCCTCACAGTGTGGAACAGCAATAGAGCTAGCTAGTTTGAGTGACCTGAAGTGTCCTCCCTTTTTGGCTCTACCTATGCTGACTCCTTTGTGATGTAAACTGCCCAGGGGGTGTCCACGGCTGAGTGGGGAATCCAACTGTGGTCTTCAGGGTCATAGTCCAGTGCTCAAACCACTACACCATGCTGGCTGTCATTAGAAACAAACATACACATAACTTAAGGTTATACATGAAAGTATCTTGTGATGGGTGCCATTTTAAATTTCTCCATGTTCAGGGAGGCAGGGCATAGATCACCCTGAAGGCAAAAATATTTGTTAGCCTAACTGTAGCTCTGGGAACATCAGTGTGCCTGTCATAGGCTCTTTTCACACGGCATTTTGCAAGCGAGAGGGCCCCTTGAGCGTTGCGTAAATGTGAGGAGTGGTCTGCATGATGTACTCACATTTACATGATGCTCAAGAGCCAGACGCGCAGTGCATACGCATTTTTTTATTTTCGGCTTTTAGCCGAAAATGCTGTGTGCTTGCTCACCGGTCAGGGGCCTGGGGCATACTCACCTGCCATGCGAAGCCTCCTGAGGCGCACTGGTTGCACTTCCTGCCCCAGTGCAGCCTACAACTCCCAGGCTGCACTGTGGAAGGAAGGGGCGGGGTGCAGGTGGGGCGCTGGTACGACCAGGAAGGAGCTGTGGAGCCCAGGCAGCAGGGAAGCAGCAGGGAAACGGCAGTGTTCCTTCCGAGGCTTCTTGCGCGAGAACCCCTGCCCAGCAGCATGAACGGGTAACGTGAAAAAGGGCCATAGTGCAGAAGCCAGCCATGGGTCTTGTATACATGAATGACATTAACAGCAATTTTGCACAGAAAATAATATTTCTCCACAAAAATACTGTTCTGTGCACAGAAAATGTTGTGTTATACTCAAAAATACCATATGCAAGTTTTGTTTGCACCAATTAAATCCCAAACAGTGAATAAGTTTTGAAAACTAAGTGAGCTTGCAGTATCCATGAGCTTAAGATTTGTGAATTCAACCCACCATGGATCAAAAATAATTTTTTAAAAATAAAATAATTACAAGACTGTATTCAAGAGAGACAGAGAGGAAGAGAGGGAGCTGCTTGTTCGGGTGGAGTGGGAAAGGGAGGCTGGGACTTGTTCCTGTACGTGGCAGTTGCCTCCAATGTGCCTGCCAGGGAGAGAGGGAGAGAGAAGCAGAAAGGAAACTGGCTGTTGGGGTTGGAAAGGAAGGCTGGGGCTTGCATGTGTGCATGACAGATGTCTTCAATGTCTTCAATGTGCATGCAGGGAGAAGAGCAAGAAAGAGGGAGGAAAAGCAGCAGCTGAGAAGAACTGCAAAAGCCAAAGGCTCTGTTGTTCCAACTCTCTGCAATTAAGGCATTCAAGCATGCTTGGATCTCCATTATTCATGAATTCATACAGTCTAGGAACTGTATTTTTTTTTTAACTTAACTGGTAAATGAGACAGAAGCCAAAGTTAACAATGCAAACTCTGCTTAGAAATTTTTATTGGAAAGGGCAAAGTTTAAGCCTCCACTTTTTTTTTAATTTTATTTTTTTTACATGAGGATGGGCAAGGGCTTTTTATGTGTATTTGCTATAAATAACATGAAATCTTATGAAGACATTCATCATGTTTTATACTTTTTATTTATTACATTCCATATTATCTATTATTACATATTATATGTTATATATTACATATTACATTCATATCCATTTCTCTTTCATATATATGATTTTTCCATTTTCTCCAGCTAGTGTAACTAAATTAACATACACTCTACCTAAATATTACACATATATTGGTTACAACTTATTGCTTATAATAGATAAAATTTATAACTTATAACAATATACTGTTATTCACTTTTGTAGTTTTCTAAATCTACAATAGCTAATTTTCCCCATTTCTTTTCCTATAATTGTGCCACTTCTTCCCAGTCTTCCTTAACTTGTCTTAGAGTTTGTTTAATAACATAGTTAGTTTATCCATTTGGTACATATCATACTATTTAAGTACCCACTCTTCTGAGGTAATCTCATTATCTTTCCATTTTTTAGCATTAACTAATCTGTCTACAGTTACCATATATAACAGCACACTTCCCCGACCTCACCTTTTTCTCCCTTTTTAATATCTGGTCCTTCTAACGTATTCAGCAAATACAGATCTGGAGACATTGGGAAGTCAGATCTTAATGTCTTCAATATTAAAATATGAAAACCTTTCCAGGATCTCTTTGCTTAATCACATTGCTACTACATGTAGTAATAAGTTCCTGTTTTTTCTCTACATTTCCATCATTTATCTTTCATACCTTTATAAATGTTAGCTAATTTATACAGAGTAAAGTGCCATCTTTAAAACATTTTATAAGAGTTTTAAAGCAAAGTATCAAGTAAATTTCAAATTCTTGTTCCATGCTTTCTCCGAATATTCAAATTGTATTGTGTGGCCAATATTCTGAGTCCATCTATTCATATTCTCTTTGATAATTTCTTGTTCCAATTCTAATTTTATTTATTAATATTTTGGTCAAATTTGTTATTATATGATCCTTTTCTTCCTAAGAATTTAGAATCACACTTATTTCCATTATCCTCTATTTCTTCCATTTTTAAGTCTATTTAAGTCTTTCCCTTATTTGTGTATGTAGGAACCAATGACATGAAGTATTCTTGATTTGTAGTTCTTCTCTTGATTTCATTAGCCTACACTTTGATGTAACTCTAGGAAGCAGGATTGTGATGTTTTTATTTCTCTTGATTATGACATCATTAGATCTTGATTTCTGCCTGTAGGAACAATGGCAAAGGAGAGCTTGAATTTTCCTTAAAATTTACAATTGGCTGTTTACATTTGTGAGTTTGAGATTTGTGAATTTGATTACTTGAAAGGTTTGTGTGGGCCTTCCCCCCCACACACTGGTGAATGGTAGGGGGAAGACAGGAAAGACCATGGGGATGAAAGGCACACACATGTGTTCCCTCCCCACTCAGGCAAAAACATGGGGAAGGCAGGGAAGAGCATGGGAATGGAAGGCTCACATGTCCCTCCCTCCCCACTTGGGCAAATGCTGGGGAAGGCAGAGAAGAGCACAGAGAGGGAAGGCTCTTCTCTCCCTTTGCTCAGGTAAATGATAGGGGGTGGGGTTGAGAGCATGGGGAGGGAAGGTGCCAGCATGCATTCCCTTGCTCACTCACTTGGGCAAGAGGAGGGAAGATATTCACACTTCTTTTCACTTTTGTGAGTGTCCTTCACCCTGAAATCTTGTGCCAATAAACAACCCATTGTAGTATGTTTCAAAAACTGTAGTAAAAAAAGTGGGGCAAGGGAAGAAAATGAGTAAACAGGCTGATATTGAGCCATTATGATGGAGGTGAAATTCAAAGAGGCACAGGGTCTGGGATTTTGACCAGCCCCCTCTCCAACATATCCTTTATTCCCCCCACTTGAAATATCCTAAGGGTTCAGTACTGACCACAGGCATTGCCCCCTCCCAAACCTAGTATATAAAAGTTCCCAGAGATTAGATTCACTGCACAGATAAAACTGAGGCTTGTTGATGGGAAAGCAGCTGTTAGGGAAGAGAAATTACTATCATCAATGGACATTAACGTCTTGCATTACTACATGCTCTGTTTTTGCAGCTTGTCTCAACAAAATTGTTTTTTATACTTTTTGCATGTGATACATGTGAGGATGGGAGGGAAGCCCTGTTATTTTGCCAATATGATAAACATTATTTTGTATTCTTCTTTATGATAGATTCTTGATGTAGAATATGTTAGGCAACATGTGCACTGCAAACATATGCCATAATTTCATCATTATCTGGCTTTCTGCTGTATTACCCTCTATTATAAAAAAGATGGGTTACCAATTCCAGTAAATTATTGGATCCAATTAAATAATTTTCATTTTCATTTGTTATTTTTCTCCAGGTCAGAGAATCCTGATAAACAGAGATATATTACTACATCATTCACAGATGCACTATACACATACTATACAGAAACTATATACAGATGGATAGAGTGTATAGTGTGTGTGTATATATATATATATATATTGTGTGTGTGTGTGTGTGTGTGTGTGTGTGTGTAGGAACACTATACACTTTACACTATAGACAAGGAAAAGGAGGCTAAGACCTGTTTTTTTGTTTTTTGCACAGTAAATATGTATTTGTTGCATATAGTCCACTTTGGTTGTGCTTCCATTGTAGGGAAGCAGCACATCTTTGAAAAAATGAATACTGCAAAAAGTTTGTATCCAGCAACATGTGCCTGTCCCCTGTCATTGGATGTGTCCTATGGTTCTGTTAAAGGTGGTACCAAAAGTAGTCTTGTGTTACATGGAATCAGTTTTTCTGTCTTTGAGGCAAGGGACTTCTTCAGCCCAGCTTCTTTTTAACTGCAGTTGTTAGGAAATCAGTCTGGGACCTTTTGCATCTATTCGTCAACTACTATACTCAACTACTGAGCTACTGAGCTTTGGTCTCTCCAGTACAGAGAGATGCTACCCAGAAATGGACTGAAACTAAGTCAGCAAACCTACTTCTGAAATAGCTCTTCCTTTGGTGTCACAAATTGTTCATGATTAAATAGATCTCACATCCAAATGTAACGATATCAGATTGTGACAACTACACTCCATGCAGAACAGATTAAAATATCCAGTTCTGTGTGCAAGAGTTTCCCAGTCTTAGGCCATTTCCTCATGGTGTTACAGTTCCGCTATGGGGATGGGATGGCAGTAGTCTGTGGGTCGTGCTTTCACACATCATCATCACAGCCCTAGTGCCATCCTGCCCCCACCTGCCCCCACTATTGCAGGATATTTGCTTAATGGAATAAATCCATTAAGTGCCTGTGATTACGCAATGCTCCCATCCTTCCTGGCCATGCAGAAGGGCAGAACCCTTCCTCAGAGCAGCATGGGAAAGAGCTTGGCTGTGCTGTGGAAGGTAGACATGTGTCGCTCGTGCTCCCTTCCACAGGGAGCCAGTGGGGTGCGAAGGGGAATATTCCTGTTGCACTCCCTTCCTGGCAAAAGTGCTGCTAGGATCATGATGAGAAGACAACGGGATCAGGTAACATGTGGAAACGGTCTTAGAGAATAGGAAGAAACAGAATATGTCTCTTTAGGCTTTCTTTGGACCACTTGTTCTAATTATTGGCACTGTAATATTTACAGTGGCCATAATAATATTTCATATTTTTACCTTCTGGGTAGTTTTTAAAAAAGCATTCAGCAGTTAATCATTACCAGTTCTCAATGAAACAACAATTAGTGTTTGCTTTTTTAATAGATTGCAGCATAATAGGAAATTCTTTATCATCTTGTCTTTATCTTCTTTCTACAGTGACCACTGTCGAGGAAAAATAAGTCATAATATGGAGTCTACGTTTTATTGTCAGTCTCATCCCCCTCCCAAAAAAGAATAGTCTAATATGTAGGCACATTATTAAACCTTCAAGGTGCCTGGAAACTTCAAAATTCAAAGAAAAATCTACAGAGTATTAAAAGTGGCCTAAAGCTGTTACATTTTCAAACAGGTAATCAGATTCACACACATACAGATTGAGAAATGAACATACTTTGCACAGTTTTTGCTTAGTAATTGTTCCAGTCTGATGTACACTCAAACGTTTGAAATGCTGATTCAAAAAGATCAGATAATCTAACATTCACAAGGCCTCTCACTCTCTTGGTCAAGGTGTGTGTGTGTGTGTGTGTGTGTAACAGCAGTATCTCTCTTAACATCATTTTTAAAGTTTGTACATAAATGTTAGAATTGGAACAGTAGAACTAGATGCATGCATAGTAACATACAACTTAATTAATGTAGTTAGTTGTTTTAATTTTGAAAAGTTTTTTATTAGCATGTGGTTTTTACAGTCCAATCTATTTCTGAGCAGAACTGAAAGTGCCATTGTTGAGCTGTAAAGTTCTCACTGGCTTGGGACGAGGCTACTTGAAGACACTTGTCTCCATCTCAACCTGCTCATTTTCACTGGCTGGAGGTTTTCATCCTCTTAGCCCCTGAATGAAATGTGGTAGCAGGCAACTGGGGGTGAAGGTATAATGTCACTCCATTAGCACAATGCTCCTTAAACTAGTGATTGCACATTTTTAGTTTGTGCAAGGGTGATGTTATCCGGTGTTATTTGTTTTGTAGACATGGCTGTGCAAGTGGTTGTATAAAAAACATCAAAGGGGTTGTATAATTGCTTTGCATATCCTCTGCAACTGAGGTAGTAGGGATGTTCACTCAACTTTACATTGAATTCAGACCACTGTGTGTTAGACTATTCTCTTTCTATGATTTTTAAAGAATGTTCAACCTTAAGCAGGTTGGTTTTATGCAGTATTTAACTCCTTTATGTTTTGTGTTACATTATTGTAATTTTTCATAGTATGTATGGTGTTTTTATGTGAGCTGATTGATAAATTTTAATTGAAAGGGCAGGCACAAATTTATTTAGCTAGAAATTTACATCATTGAACCATATAATAAAAATACAATTATTCTATAATTTCCTTAAAAAGCACAGTGTTGTGTAAAGCATAACTAGATTTTTCTTCAGCATTTTAATTTTTTGCATATACTCTTACTGAGATTTTGAGCTTTTCCCAGGTTCAGCACCAAAACACAACTTCAGTTTAGCATTTCCAAGGCTCATTGATTCTAGTGGGAAAGTAAAACATTTTCTTAAACTTCCTCCGACATAAATCTATAGGATTTAGTGCTTAACTTCGATGGGTTTGTTTACTGCATTTGTACAATATGTTGCTTTTACTCTGTATTTGTTTGCCAATATGTTATATGTAACTGTTATCAAAAACAATATGGAAAACATTCATAGTATATTATACAGCTTAAGCAAAACATCTTTCAACTTTTCCTATGATATTTTCATTTGATATTTAAATACTGAAAGTAGTTTCTCTTTGTGCAGAAAGTGCTATATTAAAGCACCTGTGTTTATTATAATCTGGACTTTTAGGCCTTTATGAACCAAATTCCTATAACCGCTCTGCATAGAACGACTTGCCCAAGTGGTTCAGTTCCAGCTGGTATTGCAGATACTCAGTACTTAGGAGATGACGTAAGGCTGCTCGTCGAACCTGCCAAATATGGAAATGTCATTACCAGCTCATCTCTTGTATTTCCACAACCTATTATCCCACCACTCTCTTGTCTGGCATTGCACATCCCTGTATTCATAGCTCTAAAATGAATGCTTAAAATGACTTCAGTCTGTGGAAGAGAGATTGGCTACACTTGCTTTTGATCTCTCTCCAAGGAGTTGGTGAGAACTCTTTGCCAGCACAGAATTTGGGGATGAAGGAAGGAGCAGACAGCAAGGAAAAGGAAACCAGCTAGTGGATTTCTGACTGTACACTATGAAGCATGTTAAATGTTAGATTATACATCATTTCACAAACCATTCAGTGAGGGGCATTTCTAACACTATTTCAGTCTCTTACCCGTGGTGGCAGACATCCATGTACAAACACCAACCATAGTTAAGCACTTTTAATGGCCGTTAACATTCAAAGCAAGCAACCTTTTTAAAAGTTCTCACCATATTGCTACATCCATGATATGAATATGAATTTGAACATTATTGTATTAAATCCAATATTAATTGTAGAGAAAGGATACAAGCATGCATGACTGTGGTATTGTGGTGGGATGAGGTGTGACTGGGAAGAATTATTTTCTTCCCATGGAAAATGGGGGCGGCACCTAAGGAAAAAAGTTGTCCTCTTGTCTTGATAGGATTTTTACCCACTGTACTTGCACAAAAGGGGAAGAGAGGATCTCTCAGAGTGCTTACCATTATCAGTTGTCTATTAGTGTAGTGCAGTTCTTCTTTGATTTCTGCCTGCTCTCTTTTCCTGGCCCGTTCAAAACACCTGTCTTCTTGTGCTATCAGTTGCAGGCTCAGGGCATGGCTACGTTCCCAGCTGCAGAAACAGTAGTATGAGGGACGAAAGATCAGTACTTGGAAGTAACTGTTATTAGTAATTTTAATTAGTTCCTTTCCCCAAGTATTATGTCTCATCTGTTTTTAATTTTGTCCCCTTTTGCACTACATAATTATAGCATTGTGATAACACTTTAATAGTCATGGGTCCATCCTACAGAATCCTGGGTTTTGTAGTTTCATGAGGTATTTAGAGTTCTGTGCTGGAGAGTTCTAATACTTCCCCAAACTTCACATTCCAGAATTCTGTAGGATGAAAACATAGGAATTTAAGTGGTAACAAATTGCTATAAATGCAGAGTTAAAGGGGGCTTTGTTTAGTTGAAGTTAATTTAGTTTAAATATGGTGACCACCGTTGTTATACTCAGGCCAGCCTAACTCAAATTCTTGACTGTGGGACTTCTTTCATAATGTAACTGTAATTAAGTTACTTTTTAAGTCTCTTACACCATCACAAAACAGTGCAGGAAGAATATCAAATGGTTTAAGTATTTGTTTGTACTGTGCCACATGCTGATGTTGTGTTATGCACTGTTGTGTGTTTCGAGATGTCCACAGCCCAAGCTTACCTATTTTTTGCCCCCACCACCACCACCACATGACATCTTCATCAGTGACTTCAATGAAGGAATAGAGGGCATGCTGATCAAATTTACAGATGACACCAAATTGGGAGGGGTTGCTAACACACCAGAGGACAGGATCAAAATTCAAAATGACCTTGACAGATTGGAGAGCTGGGCCAAAGCTAACAAAATGAATTTCAACAGAGAGAAATGCAAGGTCCTACACTTAGGCAGAAAAAATGAAATGC
This sequence comes from Iguana delicatissima, assembly GCA_948472985.1. NCBI lineage: Eukaryota > Metazoa > Chordata > Lepidosauria > Squamata > Iguanidae > Iguana > Iguana delicatissima. The sequence continues at coordinate 80,779 of CAOKZL010003338.1, read as the reverse complement.
ACAAATATAGGATAGATAGCAGTACGTGTGAAAGGGATCTAGGAGTCTTCGTAGATCACAAGCTGAACATGAGTCAGCAATGTGATGAGTCAGCCAAGAAAGCCAACATGATTCTTGATTGCATCAATAGGAGTATGGTGTCTAGATCAAAGGAGGTAGTAGTACCACTCTATTCTGCATTGGTTAGACCTCATTTGGAATACTGTGACCAGTTCTTAATTCAATAAGGATATCAACAAGCTGGAGTGCGTCCAGAGGAGGGTGACCAAAATGGTGAAGAGTCTGGAAATCATGCCCCATGAGTTGGGTATGTTTATTCTGCAGAAGAGAAGGTTAAGAGGGGCATGATAGCCATGTTTAAATATTTGAAGGGTTGTCATGTTGAGGAGGGAGTGGGCTTGTTTTCCACTGCTCCAGAGAGTAGGACAAAGAACAATGGATTCAAGCTGCAGGAAAGGTTCCACCTGAACTTCAGGAAGAACTTCCTGATGGGTAGAGCTCTCCAGCAATGGAATATGCTGCCTCGGAGTATGGTGAAATCTCCTTCATTGGAGGTTTCTAAGGAAAGGCTGGATGGCCATCTGTTGGGAATGCTTTGATGTGTGTTCCTGCACAGCAGGGGGTTGGACTGGATGACCTGTGTGGTCTCTTCTAACTCTATGATTCTGTGATGATCCATATAACAGCTGGCAGGGAGGCAGGTGAGCATGGAGTATCACTGATTTTGTGTTCTGATAGCTGGGGCACAACAACATCTGCATGATTGTGAACCAACTATAAAAACACACACAGTGAGAAGAACCTTGTTACTTGGTTCCTCCATCCCTCTGACATCTGGGAAGCCGAGTGAGGCTATAGCTTGCTTCTTCTTTGTACTTCTAATGTTGTGTACAGAGCAGGCATGAAGGAGCTGAGCTAGGATTATGGCAGACTATAGCTCAGATTCCTTCTCCCGCATTCCTGATGTCACCAAGGATCTGGCTGGGGTGGGGAGCAAGTTAGGGTTATGGAAGGCCATATCCTTGATGATCTTTGTTCAGTTCTCCCTACTTCCCAGTATCACATGGGGTGAGTAGGTGTGGGGAGCTAAGCCATGTTCCAAGAAGACTATAGCCTTCACAGTCCTTGCTTGGATTTCTCTCTACTCCTCCAGTGTCATATCGTGGGGGGTTGGGAAAGTGAGGGAGATCTAAGAGCCTTTCCACACTATACTGTCATAGTGCTATTCCACTTTCAACATGCTGTGAAATTCTGAGGTCTATAGTTTACTGAGCTCTCCAGCTGACAATTCTAAATGACTCTCTCTAAACTGCAAACCCCAGGATTCTATAGGATATTGACAGTGGAATCACAGCATTATAACAACCTCCAAAAAACTGACCAATCAGGAGCAGTGGGGTGGGGAAAAGGTGGGGAAATGGGTGGGCCATTGATACTATAGTGAGGAGGAAATACCAATGGCAATAATGCTACTCATCCCCTTAAGACTAAAGGGGGCAGTAGAGAGCATTCCTAACTTGACACCATCACAGAAATGGCAATGCTGGGGTTGTAATGGAGCAACACACTATTGAGGTATGGTGCAGAAAGGGTCTCAGTTATTAATCAGAATGGAGAGAGCAGTCAAGAAATCAGAAGAAGACTGGGACTTAGAAGGGCAGCTACAAAGGAACTAGATGGGATCCTCAAGTGAAAAGATATATCATTAGATACTAAAGTTAGGATTGTCTATGCCATCATAGTTCCAATTTTTAATGTATGGTTGTGAAAGCAGAAGGTGAAGGAAACTGATAAAAAGAAAATCAGCTCATTTGAAATGTGGTGCTGGAGAAGAATTCTATGGATACCCCAGACTGCTGAAAAGACGAATGGGCCCTAGAGCACATCAAACCTGAACTCTACCTAGAAGCCAAGATGACTAAGCTGAGGCTGTCATACTTTGGTGATATCATGAGAAGACATGACTCACTAAAAATGACAGTAATGCTTGATAAGGTAGAAGGCAATAGGAAAAGAGGAAGACTGCATTACAGATGGATAAACTCAATCAAGGAAATCACAGCCCAGAGTCTGCGTGACCTGAGCAGAGCTATTGATCACAGGGTGACTTGGAGATCTCTTATTCATAGAGTCACCATAAGTTGAAGTCAACTTGACAGCAGTTAAGAACAAATGATACAGATAGCAGAAGAGGCATCATTGCAAATGGAAGAGTAAGTTAAAAACATCAGAAAGGTTAGCAGTTAACAATAAAGTGATAGCCCAAGGTCACTACAAACAGGGATCTGAACTTGGGCTTCTCTGTTAAAAGTCCAATTCCATAAGCATTACTCTAGTTAGTCTCTCAGAAGAGTAGTTACTATGAAAAACAATGGTAGCAAGGCTGAAATGTAGAGATAGAAATAAATGCCGTGATGTAATGTGTTCTATTTGCACAATTAGAAATTAATAATGTGTACACTTATAATAATACGCATAATATGCAATTTAGATGCCCAGATTTGATTGTTGTTATTGTGTGCCTTCAAATTATTTCCAACTTATGGTGACCCTACTGTGACCCTATCACCAGATTTTCTTGGAAAAAATTGTTCAGAAGGGGTTTGCCACTGCTTTCCTCTGAAGCTGAAAGAGTGTGACTTGCTCAAGATTGCCCCGGTGGGTTTCCATGCCTGAACAAGGATTTGAACTCTGTTCTCCAGGGTCGTAGTCCAACACTCAAACTACTGCACCTTGCTGGTGTCGTGTAATAGCATGCAAGTGCTATTAATAAATAATAAGAATAACTGGAAAATAACTTAGCAAGTCAAAAGAATTGTAAGATTAAAATGTTTGTTGTTTCTTCTTTTTAAAGTTTTACTCAGTCCTCTGTGTAAAAAATGAGGAGTGCAATCTAATGTATTTGCATGTGGGGAGGTATTTCTATGTGCATGCAAAATATGAGCATATAGTCTATAACTGAACAATGTGTAATAAGCAACAGTGGTAATCATAAACCCTCCTATAATGGTTTGCAGTTCATTCTAGATGAATAGATCTTATCTATATGCCACAGTCATGTTCTGTTGTGGTTTTCAAAACCTGCACAGAAGCTACTTAACTCAGACTGCAGGATTGGAAGGTTTTGGTGTTTATCATCTATTTACAATTTTTCTCCTATCTTTGTTTTCAGTTATGTGTCAAAAGCTTTCTACTCTGAAGACTTTCTGCTATGTTGTTTCTATACTGAAAAAGGGATTTTAGTCACTAAAGTACACAGTTTGAAAAAGGGATTTTGAAATCCATTTACCTTTCAATCAATTTAGTGAAATCATGAATTTTCTCTAACATCTGAAATGGAATAAAAGATAAATTGTTCATTCTATAAATTTACAAGAGATTAGCACAACATAGCAAATAACAATCTATAGTCATACAGAGTTTTAAAATCAGTTGATCAAGCTCAAATATGCTTCTAATGTGAAGTGTTTTGATCAAGTATCTATAGGAATTCCAGGAAAGTTAAAAGAGTTTTAGTAATTTATTAATTAACTTTCTCTGGATAAATGTACAGACTTCTTAGAGTGTCTACTCGTCATCTAAAGTGAAACTCAGGACGTATTTGGAGAGTTTTATAAGGGTAAAAAAAATCTCATTGAATGCAGTGGGACCTACTTCTGATTAGATCTGTATAGAATCTATACCATGCCTTTCAGTGCCATATCTGTGGGACATTTGAACAAACTAACTTCAATGTGATTTATATTAAGACTTGTACAAATACATTCTAAATCAAACTCTTGATATAAAATATTTCTCAGAGGTGCTCTATACATCTCCTCAGTTTTCAACTCACAATTTTCCAGGGGCTTGGAGCAGGGTTAGGTAGTAACAGTTAAAAATAAATGAAAAATGGGTAGTAAAAATGTCCAATTAAATTAAAATATTCTGAGTTTGATTAACCCTATCTATGAAATGAAGAGCAAAAGAAGTAGGTTTTTAGTCTGTGTTGTAGATGAGCTAAATTAAACATGTTAAGCTGTGAAACTCATTCCCATAGGTTGTCCCATAGGTTACCCTTGCCTTAATGGCAAAAATGCCCTGTGCTTAGAGCAAATGGATTTCTCTGTTTGCCCCTCTATATTACATGTGAAGCTTAAATTCAAGCTTCTGCCTTCTGCATACTTAGTCAATGCTACATCTGCTAACTCACTCTCACATGTTTTTCCCCTCATCCCAGCCTCAAATCCTACCTCTTCTTCTTTCAGTAACTGCTCACGTGTGGTGATGTGGCTTGCTGTTTTCTCTTTCGTGGATGCCATTGTGCCTGAGTAGCTGACAAACCTGGGAAACCAGTAGTTGAGCCCTGCTCACTTTTCTCCTTGGCCTGGTGTGTTTGTTTCTTTGGTTGCCAAGGGAACAAGCCATGCTTTTGGAACTGGCAGACAAATACAAAAATCTTGATTGGTTGGCTGGTACTGGTTGCTTAGGCCAGAAATGGAGAGGCAAGCCTGAGTTTGGTATTCATGTATTTGGTCCCAGACAAACTGTACAGATGATTTCTGCTGTTGATTTGGCAAAGTAAGGTCCCCTTGCCTTCCTCCTGAGTACCTGTTATTATATTCCAAAGCATAGAACACTCCCTGCAAGGAGATTGGCTACAGAAATATAATTATTTTTTAACTCGGATTGTTGCAGGAGCCCAGAGAACACAGAGACCACAGAGCAAGAAAAAGAGTAATTTATTACACGCGGGCTTTTGGCTGGATGTCTCCAAAAGACCAAAAGCCCCTGAATTCAAGTTTCACAGCTCTTTTATAGACAAAGTTCACAGCATACACAAAGATCACAGGCAAAGATCGCAGGCATGTCTCGGTCCCCCCCTCCGGGGTCACAAATACCACATGCTGTTACTAGCTAATTACCCCCACACTCAGACCCCGGAAAGTGCTTATCTACAATCTGCAATTACTGCAGCCAGTCAATAAACGACACCCTGGCTACGTGATCAACATCCTAGCTACATGATACATTGGCTCTCATGACCTTTTTACCCTTCTTAAATCTTTCTCCATTCCTCTGACCTAAGCCCCCAGCTTCTACTTTATTTCTACTTTATTATTTCTAATTCATACCTATATCATTTCCCCCCTTAAATGCATAATTTCTAAACAGTTATAGCATTTCGTGACGTTATATCATAAAACAGCGTCAGGCTGAGCCATCAAAGCTTACAGAGCTGCTGTCTTACTGGAAGTAATTTGAAGCATATTACTTATACATTGTATAAAACAAGGAAAGCATATACACAGAAACAGGAATATTAGCACTACTGGCAACAAAATTACAAACAATGCTTTTAGCCAATTCAGGTTTGGTAACCAAGATGTGAGCCACTTCCACCAGCTATCATCCCCTTCATTTATATCCTTTACTACTTCGTGCAGTTTGTTAATTTGTGCTTCTGTCGTGTTGCTGTTATCAGACAAGTTGAAACAGCACAATTTCTGATGCTTTTCACATCCTACATGATGGAGAAGAAAGAGATAGTCAACGCCTGCCCGATTTTCCAATACAGCATTCCTTAGTTCCCGCTGTTCTTTGTTAAGCAAGGATAATGCTTTGGAAGTAGCGTTTATACTTTTGACTAGCATACAGGCTAATCTATTTATTTCTAGTCCGTGCTCCAAAGCCAATCCTGTTATTCCAACCAGGTAGAATGCTAATGCTATTTTCTCCTCATCCGACCATAAGTGTGATTGGCCGTCACAGTTTTCATCTAGAGGGGCGGCTCTAGCTCTACGGTCTCGCTTCTGAGGCCATGGAGGAAGGACTGTTACCAGACGGCTAAGGCAGCAAGGTTGAGTGTCAGACAGATAGGCTGGTATGTATGACCAGGTTCGAGACCCACAGGTCCAGAACCAGCCATGAGGTAAAAGAACATGACCTTGGTAATAAGATATATTTTGGATCTCTTTGCAAGGAATCGGAGGTCCTGGAGCAACCTTGCATTGGCTATTCTTACTCCGACAATTGATCATGCGCACGCAAGTAGCATTGGCTCCTGCTACTATAGGAGTTCGTAAAGTGAACTCAGTTAGGGGTAGAGAATTTGAAGTGACCCCCCAATCTGCCTGCGAGCATACGACATATCTAAGTGGCTAAAGATCGAACTCTGGTAGTGGGTACTATCCTGGATTTGGCTTGGCTGCCTACACACCGGTATCAGACATGAATTAATGAGTCTATTGGCAGGAACTCCCTGTGGCAAACAGAAATGATCTATCCTGGTTATATTAGCTAGGTGTAACCAATAGTTATCAGCCAAATGTGGGGATGCTATCTCTTCAACCCCTTGAGCATTGCTTACAAATATCATATACATAGAGAATAATAAGAGTAATATAAAATGCATGTTAGTATTACGTCCCTTCCCGGGCTTCCTGGGGTCTGGCTGTATGCAGGGCTGCTGGAATCCTGGACAGCAGCGATAGAGCCTAGCCCTCGTCTTCTTTCCTTCTCCAGGTGCAGGCTTAGTTGTACGTGGAATTACCAGCTTCCGGAGTGGTAATAGTATAACTCAGCCTGAATCTCTGTGCCGCTTCTTCAAGGTGAGCTTGAGTGGGTTAGTAGGGTCCCCAGCTACCGACCACCCCCCTTTTGCTCGCTTTACACGTGTCCAATGTATCCAAGGTGTTATACCAGCCACCTTTACAGCTGTGGGGGTGGAAAGAATGACAGTTTTGGGTCCTTTCCACCGGGGAGTCAATGGATCAGATCTCCAATCCTTAACCCAAACCTCATCCCCTGGCTGGAAAGGGTGAACCTCAGTGATAGGGATGGGGAACCTATTTTCTATTGCATGACGGCGCTGCGACTGCAAAGCTTTACCTAGTGCCTGCACTTCTTGCTGTAGACTGACATTTCCTAGTTCCTGAATGTCCCCCCTTAACCCCTAAAGGATCTGAGGGGGTCTCCCATACATTAATTCGAAGGGGGACAGTTTGGTGACTCCGTGAGGAGTGCACCGAATTTGAAACAGAGCCAAGGGCAACACCTCCACCCATTTTAATTTTGTTTCTTGACATAGTTTGGCCAGATGTGATTTGAGAGTCCGATTCATTCTTTCTACTTTCCTGGAACTCTGGGGCCAGTATGCACAATGCAGCTTCCACTGGATACCAAGCAGCCGATTTACTCCTTGCAACACCTTGTCAAGGAAGCTGGGGCCATTGTCGGATCCGATAGATAAAGGCAACCCATGCCTCAGTATTATGTCTTTTAGCAGAGCCTGACTTAATTCCCTCACCTTCTCTGTCCGGGTGGGGTATGCTTCCACCCATCCGGTGAAAGTACAGACAAAACCCAACAGGTATCGATAGTGTCCCGCTCTGGGCATCTCCGTGAAGTCCACTACCAGCGCTTCAAATGGTAGGTCCTCATGTGTTTGAACTGCTGGAGGGGGCCCTTCCCTTGTCTGGGGTTGTTTCTTGTGCACTCCGGGCATCGCACCGAGGCTGAGTTGGTCAAGGCATGGAGTCCGTTGATGAACACCTGCTTCTGTAGCAATGCGGCCAAAGCGCTCTTCCCTAGATGGGTGGCTCTGTGGGCTGCCTGCACAACCTTCCAAGACAACTGTTGGGGTATGAAGATCCGTCCATCAGGCAATTCCCACCAGCCTTGGGGGGGTCTTTTGAGCCCTCATGGGCCCCTGTGCCATCTGATCTTCCCCGCTGCTGTACCTTGGGGCCGCATCAGCCAAATCAATTTGGAGCAGCGGGGCTAACACTCCGCTCATTATCCCGTCTTCTATGGCAACTGTCTTGGCCACTTGATCGGCTCTCCTATTTCCCCGGGCTACTTCACTCTCCCCCCGCTGGTGTCCTCTGCAGTGCATCACTGCCACCCTTCTAGGATGCCATACAGCTTCGAGGAGTTCTGAAATTTCCTTAGCATTTTTGATCCCTTGCCCAGCGGAATTAATCAGTCCCTTTTCACGGTATAAGGCTCCATGGGCGTGGAGGGTAGTAAAAGCGTATTTCGAATTGGTGTAAACATTTACTGTAAGTCCGGCTGCCAAGGTTAGGGCTCTGATCAAGGTGATCAGTTCCGCTCTCTGGGCTGAGGTTCCTACCGGCAAAGAGTGTGCTTCGATGGTTTTGTCCTTAGTAACTACTGCATATCCCGCATAACGTTTCCCATCTTGGACAAAACTGCTCCCATCTGTAAAGTAGGTAATATCGGGATGTTAATATCGGGATGTTTAATACTTATCCCACCTTCCGTTCGCCCTGCTACCCCAAGGTGTCTGGAGAGCGAACCAAACCACCCACAGAACCTTTCCTTGCTCCTATGCAATGTCAGGTCAATGAAAAAGAAAACGCATATTATCCATGACCTTTTAAAGGGTGAAGACGCTGACCTGGCATGCTTTACAGAGACCTGGCTGGAAGACGATAGTGCTACAACCTGGGTCCAGGCCTTGCCAGCGGGATACTCTGTTAGTGAGCAGGTAAGGGGAAGTGGGCGGAGGGGCGGAGTAGCCTTGGTTTACAAAGACAATCTTATACTGACCAGGATTCCTGTCCGGAAAACAGACCACTTTGAGTGTATATACCTGAGCCTGAAGGCAAGGGATAGTCTGGGGATTCTGTTAGTGTACCGACCACCCTGCTGCCTATCAGACTCCCTAGCCAAGCTGACAGAGCTGGTGTCGGAGTTGGTGTTGGAGTCGTCCAGACTTCTGGTTCTGGGTGACTTCAACATCCCATTTGAGACCAGTTTGACAGGTGCAGCTCGGGAGTTCATGGCATCCATGACAAACATGGGCCTATCCCAATTAGCCTCTGGGCCAACACATTGTGCCGGTCATACCCTTGATGCGGTCTTTAGTACGGAACAGGTACAGCCGTGGGTGGAGATAATAAATGCTACCACCTTGTCATGGACGGATCTTTTCCTGGTCAGGGTTAGACTAATGGCTGCTATCCGGCCCTGCAGGGGTGGTGGACCTATTAGAATGGCCACCCTCGAGGGTTAATGGAACCTATTGGATTCCAGAAAGCCCTCGAGGGTTTTATGGTTGGTATCGCCGGTGATCCTGTCGAAGCCCTGGTTAATACCTGGAATTGTGATCTTACCAGGGCTATCGACACGATTGCTCCCAAGCGTCCTTTCCAGCCTGCTTTAAACCGCAATCCCTGATATACAGTAGAACTTAGGAATATGAAGCAGGCTGGACAACGACTAGAGTGCAACTGGCGGAAATCTCGACTCTTATCTGACAGGACACGCTATAGAGAATTCCTTTATTCCTATGGAGTGGCAATAGAAGCAGCGAAGAAGACTTTCTTCTCTGCATGTATTTTGTCTGCGATTTCTCATCCAGCAGAGCTGTTCAGGATGGTAAGGGATTTGACTCAGTTACCCACTCCCCTGAACTCGTTGTTAGAACCTAATGTAGCTTGCTGTGATGCTTTGAATAATCATTTCGCAGATAAAATCTCTCAGATAAGAGCCGATTTGGATGCCGGTGTTATAGCAGAGGTTACAAATGAAGTGTCCGGCAACTCCGTGAATAGGATTATACTGGATCAGTTTCAGTCAGTGAGTACCGAGGACATAGAAAAGCTCCTTGGAAAGGTAAGGAGGACAACTTGCCCTCTTGATCCCTGCCCTTCATGGCTGGTTGTCCAGGGAGGAGTTGCGATTAAGACACACTTAAGACATGTTATTAATGCATCCTTCAGGGAGGGCAATTTTCCAGTTTGTTTAAAAGAAGCAATTATACGTCCGCTTCTAAAAAAGCCCTCCCTAGATCCCCTGGATATGAATAATTACAGACCAGTTTCCCATCTTCCATTTTTAAGCAAGGTGATCGAGAGGGCTGTTGCCCTTCAACTCCAAGCTGTCTTGGATGAAACAGATTATCTAGATCCATTTCAAACTGGCTTCAGGGCAGGATATGGAGTCGAGACTGCCATGGTCGCCTTAGTGGATGATCTACGCCTGGGTATCGACAGGGGAAGTGTGACCCTGCTGGTACTCTTGGATCTCTCAGCGGCTTTCGATACCATAGACCATGGTATCCTTCTGGAACGCCTGAGAGGGCTGGGGATCGGGGGCACTGCACTTCAGTGGTTCCGGTCCTATCTCTCGGGTAGATACCAGATGATGATGCTTGGGGACAGCTGCTCCTCAAAAAAGGAGCTTAAATCTGGCGTCCCTCAGGGCGCTGTCCTGTCCCCAATGCTATTTAACATCTACATGAGACCGCTGGGAGAGATCATCAGGAGGCATGGAGCAAGGTACTATCAGTACGCTGATGACACCCAGCTATATCTCTCCATGCCTCGGATAATAGCATCGACTAAGGGTGGCATCTCGCCTCTAAATGAATGCCTTGAAGCAGTAATGGACTGGATGAGGAAAAACAGACTGAAGCTGAATCCAGATGAGATGGAGGTACTTGCTGTCAAGGGCCCTAGCCCAGGTATGGAGGTTTGTCAACCAGTTCTAGACGGGGTCACACTTCCCCTGAAAGACTGTGTCCGCAGCTTGGGGGTGCTCTTGGACTCACCGCTTCAGATGACAGCTCAAATTGATGCGGCAGCCAGGAGCGCCTGCTATCAGCTTCGGCTGATACGCCAGCTGCGCCCCTTCTTGGACTTGGAACACCTAAAAACAGTGGTACATGCGCTGGTAACTTCACGGCTTGACTTCTGCAATGCGCTCTACATAGGGCTACCCATGTGCTTAGTCTGGAAACTTCAATTAATTCAGAATATGGCAGCCAGGTTGGTCACCGGAAGATCTAAAACTGACCACATAACACCTATTTTGAAGTCTTTACACTGGCTGCCTATTAGTTTCCAGACACAGTACAAGGTGTTGGTTTTTACCTTTAAAGCCCTTCATGGCTTGGGGCCAGCCTACTTGCGGGATCGCCTTCTCCCGTATAATCCGCCCCGCACATTAAGGTCCTCTGGGAGGAATCTACTGCAGCCAATCAGAACTAGGTTGGCTGCGGTTACTCAGAGGACCTTTTCTTCAGTCGCTCCCAAGTTATGGAATGGCCTGCCAGAGGAGACCCGGCACATTAGCAGTCTTGACTGCTTTAAAAAAGCAGTCAAGACAGTTCTTTTCCGACAGGCCTTCCCAGACTAGTGTTCCACTGCCTCTCATCAATTGTACCTTTGTTTTTAATTGTTTTTAATTGTTTTGTTTTTAATTTTTAGTTTTAATTTTATTTTAATCTGTTTTAATAGTTGGTGTGTTGGGGGGATGGTAGGGTTGGTGGGTGGGGAGGGTGGGCTACATTATGATGTTTTAATATTTATATGTTCTGTAATGCTGCCTCGATCCATTTGGGAGTGGCAGGATAGAAATACATTTTATTATTATTATTATTATTATTATTATTATTATTATTATTATTATTATTATTATGTGACCAAGGGGTGTCTCGGAGATCTGGTCCGCTTAAATAAACTTCATCCATTGTAGCAATACAGTCATGCCTTACAGACTCGCCTGAGTCTACAGGTAACAGGGTTGCAGGGTTTAGATTGGGAGATACTTCTAACTTGACACGGGGTTCTCACAGAGCATGGCTTGGTATCTAGTCATCCGTTCATTAATAAACCAGTAGTTCCCTTTGTATTCCATCAGAGTTAGTATGGCGTGTGGGACCCGCACCACTAATTCCTGCCCCATGGCCAATTTGTCTGCTTCCTTGACTAGAAGGGCGGTGGCCGCTGTAGCTTTTAAACAGGCCCGCCACCCCTTCGCCACTGAATCCAGCTGTTTAGACAAGTGCGCGACTGGATGCTGCCAGGATCCCAGTTGCTGTGTCAATACTCCCACTGCCACATTTTCTCTTTCATGCACGTACAACAGAAAAGGTTTTGTCACATCCGGGAGTCCTAAAGCTGGTGATTGAAGCAACGCTTTCTTAATGTTAAGGAAGGCTCGTTTCTGCAACGCTCCCCACGGAAAAGGGTCTCTCTCTGCTCCTCTAGTTGCTTCATACAGGGGCTTACTCATAACGGCGAAATTCGGAATCCAAATTCTACAGAACCCAGCTGCCCCTAAAAACTCCTGTAACTGCCTTCGATTCGTGGGTTCTGATAAGGCGCATACAGTCTCCTTTCTCTCCGGCCCCAACTCCCGCTGTCCTTGCGAAACTATGAATCCCAAATACCTAACTTGGGTCTGGCATAGCTGAGCCTTTTTCCGGAACTTTGTATCCGCGCTCCCACAGGAGCTGTAGCAGCTCTTGGGTGCCTTGCCAACACTCGGCTTCCGATGTTGCAGCTAGCAACAGATCGTCCACATACTGTAGCAGAACCCTTTTCTCAGGCTCCGAGTGGAAGTCCCGGCGGTCTTGGCTAAGTGCAGTGCCAAAAATAGTTGGCGAATTCTTGAATCCTTGCACCAGCCTCGTCCACATCAACTGTGTCTTTTCACCTGTTATTAGGTCCTCCCACTGGAAGGTGAATATGGGCTGACTCATAGGGGCCAGTTGTATGCAGAAGAAAGCATCTTTTAAATCTAATATTGTGAAATGGGTTGCCCCTGCAGGGATCAATCCCAACAGTACATATGGATGTGGAACCACGGGATGGAGAGTGACTGTAGCCTGATTTACTAGGCCTAAGTCCTGCACCGGACGATATTCATCTGTTCCGGGCTTCTTAACAGGCAGTAGGGGTGTATTCCATGGTGATTGGCATCTCCTGAGGATGCCATCTCTTAACAGGCGGTCCAGGTGCCTCTGGATTCCTTGCACTGCTTGTCGGGGTAGTGGATATTGCTTTACATGTACAGGCACTGCTCCTGGCTTTAACTCGACCCCTACTGGTGGAATAAACCTCGCCATCCCAGGGGGGTTATCCTCAGCCCATACTCCTGGCACATTAAAAACCTCCCATGACTGTTCTTCCATGACTGGGAGTGTCCAATGCATTCTCCACTCCTCCTCTTGTGGATATGAAAGTGTTAAAGGGTAAGTAACCACTGAAGTGGCGGCTCCAGTATCTACCATAAAGTCCATATCACGGCCCCCCACAGTGGCTGTGACCATGGGCTCCCCGGGGCTGAGAATTAGGGGGCCCGGTCTGTCTCATTCGAGGAGCTCTGCCATTCCCACAAAGTAATTTTCGTCATAGGTGTCCACCTCTCCCCTGCTGGGTGCTGGCTGCCAATTTACTCGCTCATCCAATCGTCCTCTCCCATGTCCTCTCTGTCCTACTCCACCCCCTCCATTCGGGCAGTCTCACCGCCAGTGTCCCTCTCGTCCGCACCGGGCACATTGATTGCTTCCCAGAGATCCTCTTCCTCTGCCTCCTTTTCCATCGCTTCGCCGCTGCCAAGTCCCTCTCTTATTTCCCCTCCCCCCGCACTGCTCTACCAGAGCTGCTGCCAGCAGTTCTGCCTTCTTGGTCATTCTCCGCTCTCGTTCCTTCTTCTCTTCCTGGTCCCTATTCACAAACACCTTCTGCGCAACTTCCAACAATTCCTGCAAATTCTTCCCTGCGAAACCTTCCAGCTTCTGTAACTTCCTCCTGATGTCAGGGTAGCTCTGAGTCACAAATGCCTGATTAACCATCTTCATACACTCTGGGGCTTCAGGATCAAAGGGGGATATTGGCGATAGGCATCCAGGAGGCGTTCTAGAAACGCGCCGGGAGTCTCAGTGGCCTCCTGCATAACCTCGGTCACCTTTGTCATGTTGGTGGGTTTCTTCATTCCTACTCTCATAGCCTCCAAAAGCAGGGTTTGGTATTGTAGTAATCGTTCCATCCCTGCTGGCCCATTAGGATCCCAACGAGGATCTTCTAAGGGTACCCTCTCCCTCAACCAAAGCTGGGGGTTGGGGTGTCCTTGCGGGGTCCTTTCCTGGGTTAGCCACTCCATCTGTTTGATAATGCGGTGCCTCTCTTCAGTGGTAAACAAAGTTATCAGCAATTGCTGGCAATCTTGCCAATTGGGCATATGCATTCCCATTATGATAGAGCACAATTCCACAATCTCTTGGGGCTTCTCTGTGTACTGTAGTGGAACTGAGATAGAGACCCACGGATTTAGAAAAAAGATTTATTGTGCACAATGTCTCAGTGAGATAATTCTCAAAAGTCTGAGCCCCGCCTCTTTACATCCAAAACAATTTATACATCTCCAGTGCAAATTCATCACGTGTCCAAGAAAGGAAACTGACACAAACAACAGTTCTCATCATTTTCTGCGTAACCTTACTAATGTTGCAAAGTATGGCAAGGCCATAGCGAGGCACATTTCATCCTCCCTATCATTCTATTTCACAGTGTCCTATTGTTCTTCTCAAACACAGAGTTACTTCAATTGCAGGGAAAATTAACTGCTTTTCTCAACTGCTTTTCCCTCACACCCACAGGTCATCTGGGCTGACCCAAAACTGTCTCCACCACAGTACGAAGCATAATGGGTATTCCAATTTAACAAATCAGACGTGGTGAAGGGTCTGTAAACGTAGGCTTGTACTGGTACAAAGTGGGGCTCCTGTTCACCCTGTCGTGGGTTTGGGACCATCTGAGTGAGCTGTCAGAGTGGATACAAACTGGTGGTTGATTTGGCTCGTGTTCGATTAGCTACTGGGGAATCTGCCTTAGGCATGTTGCCGGTGAGGGACAAACATAGAGCCTCTAGGGTTCCAACGGAATTTTTGAGCGTGTCACAATAGGAGTGTGCCGTGTCCTCCCAATCAGAACCTTTAAGGGGACTGGCTGGACTGGTAGTTGCCGTCTGAGAGTAGTCTATGCTAGTCCCCTGAGATGAGACGGTGCTGCTGGGAGACGCCGTTGCTCATGCGGCGTGAGGGGCATGCTCCACCTCAATCCTGGCCGCCGCTGGCACCGCTGCTCCAGTCCCTAACTGCTGATCTGGCCCCGCCTTAGGCGGTGTATATGGTGGCAGCGGTGTAAAGCCTAAGAATGGGACGAGGGGGGCCGATGGCTGTGTGGGTTCCTCTTCAGGAACTTCTAACACTGGTTTTAACTTTTTAGCCAATTTCTCCTTCCTCAATACCAAAACTTTTGCCTGTGACTCCTGACATTTCCGTAACCATGGTGGGGAAGAACACACTACAGTGTCCCATGAATCTATATAAGGGAACTGGTCTGGTGCCCCGGATTTCCCACTATCACAGAATACACTTTGCTGATCTTATCACTTTCTAAAGACCCCTCTTGGGGCCATCCTACATTGAATGATGGCCATTCTACTTCACACAGAAACCGCAACCGTTGAGGGCTCATGGGGGGGTCTCCATAATCTCCACTAAACCCTTTCTTAAAGTTTTTCAGCATACACTGCAGAGGGGTGCAACCCTTGCTTCCACCACCTCCCATGTCCTCCCGCCTAAGATGAGACAGACACAATAGGGGAAGGGAATGGTCGGTGAGTAAAGGGGTCTCACCGACCGACACACGAGGAATAAAACAGCACACGCACGTGTCACTGGCTGGTATCGCTGGACGATCACGGTCAATAGCCAGAACCGCAGCAACCGATCACCACACAACAGTCACACACTCGCACACACAGTCCCTGCCTCCCGCCGTCCCGTACCACAAAGCGGAACAGTTTCCTTAGCGCTTTTACGGCTAAGTACTAGTGTCTGCTTGGGAGGTGATCAGGCTCCCCTTCCACCCTGAAGCGAGTGGGGTGTCTGGCCTCTAACCAGATTCTACTTGCCTAGGTCTTTTGGTGGCGCAGTGAACCACGAACCGCTTCTCCGAAGATGATGATTGCCAAATCGAACACAGAGGAAATTTTCAGTGGAGGCAGGGCCCAGTTTCTATACTCTGCTTCCAGGAGGAAAGTTCCCTCGGTTCAGCGCTTGCCGTTTGGGCGCCCCTAGCGCAGGCTCCCCCGTTCCGGCAAAAGGAGGTAGCCGGTGGGCCCAACGTGGGGCTCGTGCGCCAAGCCCCCCCCGCCCGGCAAGGCGACTCAAGAGCAGGCAAAATGTCACCTCGGTGTCTCAGCGCCTGCAGCGATCCGAGTCATGGCACCATTTATGTTGCAGGAGCCCAGAGAACATAGAGACCACAGAGCAAGAAAAAGAGTAATTTATTACACGCGGGCTTTTGGCTGGATGTCTCCAAAAGACCAAAAGCCCTGAATTCAAGTTTCACAGCTCTCTTATAGACAAAGTTCACAGCATACACAAAGATCACAGGCAAAGATCGCAGGCATGTCTCAGTCCGCCCCTCCAGGGTCACAAATACCACATGCTGTTACTAGCTAATTACTCCCACACTCAGACCTCGGAAAGTGCTTATCTACAATCTGCAATTACCGCAGCGAGTCAATAAACGACACCCTGGCTACGTGATCAACATCCTAGCTACGTGATACATTGGCTCTCGTGACCTTTTTACCCTTCTTAAATCTTTCTCCGTTCCTCTGACCTAAGCCCCCAGCTTCTACTTTATTATTTCTAATTCATACCTATATCAGGATTACATTTTAACTATTTTTTTCTTCCTGGATTTAATAAACATCTCTATAGCTCTTAAATGGTTAATCTTTCACTTTGATTTCTTGTTCCTTAAGAAGATAGTAGGGACAGTTGTTACTTTTATTATGTTTTTCTTCTGAGGTGTTTTTCATTTAAAACCAGAATGCCTCATAGTGATATGGTATAGCAAAATAATTCTGCACTTTAGAGCAAAAGCACCAAATTCAGAGATCAGTTAATATTTTGAATAAATCTAGATAGTCAGCTATCACAAGTTTCCTTCTTTATGACAGTGGTAGTCACTTTATAAAATTCTCACCTCTCCTATTGTTTTAGCTGACCAAATATTGGTTATTACTTAATCAATATAAGATCAACAAGTGTTATAAATGTATTTATAATAAAAGCACAATAAATATGTTAATATAACTTCAACTAAGCTCAGAATTTATATATTCTGCTTTAATTTCTTGACCAACAAATTCGTTCAAAGTAGCTAGGGGAAAATATTTTTTCTAGCATTCTAGATTGCATCATTATTACTATTACTATTACTATTATTATTATTATTTGTTACTTGCCTCCCCCAAGGCTCAAGTTGGGGTAAAACATGAATTAAAATACAATTGAGAATACATCGTAAGTTAAAATATACTAAAAATAGATAAGATTGTTTAAAATACAAATATATTAAAATACATTGTTATTAAAATACATCATAATTAAAAATAAATAGGGTAGGCTGCTGGAAGAGGTAGGTCTCTAGTGTTTGTTTGTTTGTTTGAATTCAGACAGCATATTTTGCTGTCAAATCTCTTCTGGCAGCTCATTGCACAGTCTAGAGGTGGCTGACAAGAAGGTCCTCTGGGTGATCATTGCCAGTCTAGCCCTGGCCAGCTTAAGTAAATGGCCCCCAGAGGCCATGAGTGCATGGGGCGGATTGTATGGGAGGAGGTGATCCTGCAGGTAACTTGCAGCCAAACCATGTAGGGCTTTAAAAGCAATGACCAACACTTTATACTTTGCCCAGAAACTAATTGGCAGCTAGTGGAATGATCTTAATTTTGGTTGTGATATGTTCCTCCTTGCTGTACCTGTAGTCCATATTTTGGACTAGCTGGAATTTCTGAACTTAGTACAAAAGCAGCCCAATGTACAGCACATTGCAGAAGTCCAACCTTGATGTTACCAGGGCATGCACTACCATCTTTAGGTTGTCTAATTCTAGGAAGGAGTGCAGTTGGCATATCAGCTGAAGCTGATAAGCACTTCTGACTATCGCATCTGTTTGAGTTGACATTTGCAAGGCCAGGTCCAGGAGCGCTCCCAAGCTGTGAACACAATTTTTCAGGAGATGTGTGACCCCATCCAGAAATGGTTGACACATCTCCAACCCCAGATTAGGATCCTTAATAGTAAGCCACTCTGTCTTGTCTGGATTCAGTTTCAATTTGTTTTTCTTCATCCGGCCCTTTACTTCCTTCAAGTATTCTTTCACACTATTCTTAGTGGAAGCTGTTTTGGACAATATGGAGAAATATATCTGAGTGTCATCAGCATAACCAATGGCACCCCCCGATGCCTCTGGATGATCTCTCCCAATGGCTTCATGTAGATGTTAAAAAGTATTGGGGATAAAATGGCACCTTGTGGTATGCCATATAATAGCTCCTTTTTTGAGGACCAGCTATCCCCAAGCACCACCATCTGGAACCAGCCTGAGAAGTGAGACTGGAACCACAGCAATACAGTGCCTCCAATTCCTAACACACACACACACCCACACACACACACCCATGTTCCAGAAGCATACCGTGGTTGATGGTATTGAACACTGCTGAGATACCTAAAAGCATCAACAAGGACACACACACCTGCAATAAGGATAGCAGGGTAGGGAGGGAAGGGGAGGGAATATGGAGAGAAGAAGGTGATGAATTGGAGGTATAAAAATACATGTCGAGGAGGGAGCGTTTTCTGCTGCTCCAGAGAATAGGACAAGGAACAATGGATTCAAATAGTAGGAAAAGAGATTCCACCTCAGGAAGAACTTCCTGATGGTCAGAGCTGTCCAGCAATGGAATATGCTGCTTCGAAGTGTGGTGGAGTCTCGTTTGCAGGTTTTTGAACAGGGACTTGATGGTCATCTGTTGGGAGTGCTTTGATGTGTGTTCCTGTATGTCAGGGGGTTGGACTGGATGGCCCCTGTGGTCTCTTCCAACTCTATTTTTCTATAATTTTATGATACTATGATCTCTGTAGCTCAGTTTTTGGAGACATTCTGTCTCATATATCATATTATTATTTCATCTATCACTCTTGAACTGCAGTGCTTAATGAGTGATAGAAGAAATAATGAAAGTGGAGAGTGAATCAGGAAGAACATAAATATTTGGTTGAAAACTGGTGATATATTGAGTATTTGCAGAATCCTGATATTCTTTTGCTCACTCAAGTGTTAGCTTGTCATTATCTTCATTAACTTATAACCTGGGAGGCCTTGATTCAAGTTTCCCCTCTTCCTTGAATTTACTTGAATTTTTTTTGGTAGACATTTATTTGGTAGTACTCTGTCTCTAAAATGGGAATATTAATCTCTACTTCATATTACAGAGAGAACAAACTAAATAAAGATTAAAATTCACCCACAGATTAGGAGTGATATAAAAATGGCAGGTAATAGAAGTGTTATTTTCTCCATCCATAAAAATTATAAAAGATTATATTTTATAGTGAAAGTTTGAAGTGTAAATGAACAATTACCAAATCCTTTCAGTCTCTTTGTAAAAGCTACTTATATGGAGTACTAAGAGCACAAAATATAGTGCCATTTCAAGTTGAAATGAGAAAGGTTTCTTTCTATTGTTGACGTATTTGTAAAGCTTTATTGTATTATGTGTATGCAATCCTTTTGGTATTCCCAGAATCCCTTTAACAGTTTAGCAGATAAAGCATTGTAGTAGAGAAGAGATGATAGGAAAGGAGAGAAAATTATATATCACTGAGGGTTTTTGTTTATGTGGTTAGTTACAGGAGGATTTTTGAATAGCCTTTTTTTTAAAAAAATGTAAGTACTTCTTTGAGGGGAAGAGGTCAAATTGAAACCTTTTCCCTGGTATTTGGTGTGTCTCTGAAAAAATACTTCCTAGCATATATTAAAATAATGATTTGACAAATAAAGTGGAACAAACAAATTTATCTTGCTAAAGCAGGGCTTGGGGTTATGTTGATTCATCCATTCTTGATCCATCCTTTCTAGATGAGGAGTAGGCAAAGTATAGCCCATAGGATGCATGCACACACACATCCTAAGGCCTTTTTTGACCATCCAAAGGTGGTCACCTGTGATGTAGACAATTAGCAGTAAAGGGCACTCTCTGCTCTAGAGCCCTTCTTTCCAAGTCATACTGAAATGAATTGGAGCTGCCTATTTCAGTGTGACACAAACAGGAAAGCTTCCTAGTGGAATACAGCTAGAGTCCAGTTTTCCCATTTCATAAATCAGCTGATGCCTTATCAGTCTGTCTGTATTAGCAAGTGAGGCTCATTATTTGTTTCTTCTGGTGTTTACTGTATCAAAATGTTTCAGTTCTTATAAACTATTGATTAGTTGACAAAGGCTGTTAAAATACGAGGTAATGCAACATGCTGTTTGGTTGCAGGACTTACTATTTTTATGTTATAATACCACAACAGATCATTCCACTACATAAATAAAGCTTCCTCTTTAGTGGACATTGCTATTGTCGTGTAGCTACAGCAACACTCATAAAGATGGACTTAGATGTGTTTGATAAAATTGTGATTAGTAGGAAGTATATGACATTGCTATGTTTCTAGTGTGCTTGCAGTTTGAGTCAAAAACATTTTTTTCAGTTTTTGGCATATGTATTAAATGCTGCAGTTGTTAATTTCTGTCACACTAACTTTGACTTATGACAACCTAATGAATGAGACTTCCAAGTGTCCTTGTTATCAACAGTCCTGCTCAGATCTTGTAGACACAGGGGCATGGGTTCCTTGATTGAATCTAGCCATCTGTAATGCAGCCTTCGTCTTTTTATACTGCCTTTCACCTTACCAACCATTATTGTCTCTTCTAATAAGTCCTGTCTTCTTGTGATATGTTTGAACTATGATAGTTTCAATTTCAGTCATCTTGGCTTCCAGGGATAGTTCTGGATTGATTTTCTGTAACACTCCTTTGTTTGTCTAGTATGTTAATTCTTATCTTTCCTTTGGACACCCCTCATTTTCTTTTTCTAACCATTACTGATTTTAAGTATGTTGTTTCGACAAAGGAATAATTTTGGGGGGGCTATAGATTAAATGATTTGGTTGGATCATCTATCAAGTATAACACCCCTCCCCTTTCCTATTTGCATACAGGTTTCCTCCAGCAGTCATTTCAAGGCTGCATGCAACTTATTCATGTGGATGATCAACTGGTGGATTTGCATGCAGTACAGCAAGGAAAGCTGGGAAGTTTTGCCAACGTCAGCATTGATATGTGTGCCATTATTGATCGGTAAGCATTAGGCAAGGAATGGTGAATGAAAAAGCGTGCAAAAAATCCTGCATGATGAACAGACTGAATAACTGGAAAACTCTGTGCTCATTTCTCTGTATATCATTTCTAATCCACTTTTCCTATGGCTTGTCATTTTTACCATAACATCTCAAATGGTATGTATGAATGAGAAGTCACCACTGATTGAGATGGATGCTTGTGTGTGGATTTCTGGCCTGCTGGCAGTAAGTGAAGTACAGTTTTTCCAAGAGTCTGGAGAATAGGGAGGTAGTTATATAACAAATAGATTTGATGAAGGGAATGTCAAGAGGCTGCCCTCAGCAAAAGGAAGAAAAAAAACAACCTATGGCCCATTAGTGAGCAACTGTATTTGGGAGTCATTAAAACATGCTGAAGAAGTACAACATCATCCCCTCCATAGCTAAGCTCCTTCAAGGGCTGTTTCACATACTATCAGACTCTGGCATAGAAGGCACTTGTAGCCCTTGATGATCTCTTAAAAATAATTTAGAGGATATCTTCTTCTTCACCATCTCCTTAGAAAATAATTAATGAACTGATACAACTATCCTCTTAATTGTTTTTTGTGCTTGTTTAGCTGAGACTTTATTAGGAATGGAACGAATATTTGTACAAGATTTTTAAAAAATGAAAAGTGTGTTTCTTGTGTGTCAGGAAAGCCCAACTAGGAGACTCCTGGGCAAAACTCTGGCCCCAGCAAAACCCTGGTGAGAACCTGCTACTCACACCAAGGAGATGTAGCCTAGTGAGGTGGACTGTTTTCTTGCACTTTCTACCTGACACAGCCTCTACATGGCTATGCTAGGGGTGCAGGAAAACAGCAAATGTTGGAGGGAACACATAACCATATGCACAGTGATGACATCATTCTCCAGGATCTCCAGATGACCCCAGGAGGATGCCCAAATCATCATGCATTTATCTATTAAAACCAACTGCGTAACTGGGAGTGTGGGTGGGGGGTGGGGGCAGGTGGAGGGGCAGGGGTGTGGATGCATTGCATGGGGGCGTGGCCACATCACCGCAGGAGCGTGGTCACATCACAGGACGTGATCATGCCGCATGAGGGTGTGGCCACATCATGGGAGCGTGGCTACATTGTGCAGTGTGCCCCCAAAAACTTGCCACCTGGGGAGCACTATCCTCATTGCTGCCCCATCTGTATGCCAGTGATTAGAACTGTGCTGGGAGAGCAGGTGGCAGTGAAGGATCCTCCTGGGGCTCTTACAGAGGTCCCAGAAGATGACATTCTTATGTATCCAGCTGTCAAAACATAGCTGCATGATCCCTGCCTGCCTACCACAACTCTCTCAGCCATTACAGGCCATGGGAGGTGTCCAGGAAAATGATGAGTGTCAGGGGAAGATTTAATCCCCACTGTAAGAACATTTCTGAAAACTGCACAGTTGCCAAAGGTGTTCTTACAGCAGGGGAAAATTATTAGTTATTCTATTGTCCCTGCAAGAATGAGTTTAACAAAGAATTATATTCAGAGACCTGGCATAATTATGTTGCGATCTGTTTCTTTGGTTCCATCAGTTTTGCCATACTCACGTTGGCTGACTGCAGCTCATATACATTCACTCCTTTTGAAGCTGGGAGGGTAAGAAGGAGCAGAAGGAGCTATAGCGATGGGGTTCTGTTATCCTACCTGTTGCCACCAATACAAAGGACATCTGTACCACTCTCTTAAAACAAAACAAAGCA
This sequence comes from Iguana delicatissima, assembly GCA_948472985.1. Lineage (NCBI taxonomy): Eukaryota > Metazoa > Chordata > Lepidosauria > Squamata > Iguanidae > Iguana > Iguana delicatissima. The sequence continues at coordinate 58,043 of CAOKZL010003338.1, read as the reverse complement.
AAACAAAACAGTAAGATGCTAAAAGTATTTTTGGGTGGGAACTGTTGTAGTTATGATAGCAGCATTTTGTTTTGTCCGCCAGCTACTTATTCCTTCCTTTACTGGCTGCAGCTGAAGCACCCTTGGTCCATATATCCATATGTTGATTTACTGAGTACATAACATGACATGCTTCAGTAGTTCATTGCTCAGAAATGACACATGAGCTATTCTTAAAATCTTACTACTTTTTTTTTCAAATTAACAGATGGACCACTTAGCATCAGCATACAAAATTAAGATACAGGTGATCAAATTTGAAAAGGCCTACACCCTTTGTCACTTGTTCAACATAAGAAGCTCCAGCATAAGAAGCAATTTCCTTACCCAAGTGGCTTTGCTGCAGGTTGAGATTTATTATGGTGTGAAACAGTGGTCTATCAGAGCACTGTTATAATATAAGGATCCTTGAGGCAACCTGGTTCCTGTGAATGCTTTTAGAGTTGCTCATGTTTTCCTATAATAAAAACATCTCACCTTCTTGCTTAGCATAAAAACTGACAAGAGTGCCAAAGCAGAATAACTGTGAATGTTACTCTGTTCTGCAGTGTACATCTCTGACATTTCAATCTACTGCAAACAAAATTCCTGCTAGGTACATAACTGTCATGTATGACATACCCCCCTCTGTGCATGTAGAAGATGAATCATTGCCGTGAAAAGAAGCTGCAGTTGTGCACATAATTTCAAATTGGCAGACATCATGCCCGACATAAAATTACTGCCTGTCCCCACCCATCCTCATATTACAGTTCTTTTTCCTCTCCCAGGTAATAATTAAGAACATTTACCTTTATCATGATGTCAGCCAGTTGGTGTTTCAATACTACTGGCTGTACCTAGTGAGAAGAGGACCGTGATGATGTCATAACATTTGTCAGAAAGGAAATCAATTATGACCCACTTATGAGTAGCATTTTGGGAGATAACTTAAAGATACAAAAGTAACTCAATGTCATCAGTACAGTAGCTACTATACACTGTGAGAGAACATGGGATAGGAATGCTGTTTTAACTAGTAACAGCCATAGAGCAGACAGCAGGTATATGTGAACCTGTCAAGTTTGATTCCACTCATCTTATCAGTTTTTTTCAACATTGAATAAACTGTGACCTGTTTCTGTCCAAATTCTGCCCTGTCCTGTTTTCACATAAATTTATAATTTTTTTTGTAAGTGTACATGTTTTGTATGTACAATTCCTAATATGTACATTTCCAAACATGCACCCTGTCATAATGCATTTTTGAGTGCCTTTCCCAGATACATCATTTTTGTCTCTACTTTCCTTTGATATATACATATTCTGCACACTTGTCCCTATTGTAGTTTTTTCATTTCAAACTGTTTCACTACCTTTTGAAAAATGAGATTATTGTCGTGTAAGTACAGCCTGGTTTGTGTGCTTACTTAAGAAGTATGGATTTGTTATATTTGCATTGAAGATTGCTTTTTTTTTAATCATTTTATTCAAATTCAAGTATAAAACAAACAATTGTAAATGTAAGATTACATGAATTATTTTTCATCTTCCACACTGATCTAGATTTCATTTTCAATATCTCTTTACATGTTTATATTATTGTACCACAATTTACTGCTAATATTACATGGTGGTTCTTGCATTTCTATTTCCACATTCCAGCTTCATGATATATATCCCGTAGCTCCCTCATTAATTACCTAAATAATGAATTACTCATTTCCATCTGACATTACCCAGCAACTATCCATTAGAATTTGCCATTCTTTTTGAATCTCATCGTCTGATTTTCCTTTTAATCTCTGAAAGACCATATCAGCATTTCTATTTTCAATAATTGTTCCCCACCATTGTTCTATTGTGGGTATTTGCTGAGTTTTCCACAACTTTGCATACTCAATACGAGCCGTTGTTATCAAAGGTTGCTTATTTTTGAGAAGGAATTAGATGACCTGTTTACCAGAACTTTTCAAAACTGAAAGCTTTATATCTATTATTCTTTACTATAGGAATAATTAGTACTTATCTGAGAGCCAAACTGGTTCTACACATGCATGTCAGGGAGTGCATGCCAGAAAGGCCACTGCACCAAATGGGTGAAGCCACATTCCAAGATGGGTTGAGATTAGGAACCTCCAATATTGTAATGCACCTCCCCACTGCACTTCTTATGCATACCCTCCCAGATTTTTTCACATGCAGAGACACACTCCTACACACGGGGCCAGCATATGAATTAGCTAATGACTGAAAGAGTAGTTTGAGTAGGTACCAGCTGATTGGTACAATGGCTTCATGTGGTGCTGACTATCTGAAGGAGTGCAGGGCCGTGAAATTCTGGGGTATGTCTATCAGGGGAGCCTGTGCAGCCTGAAAGCAGGGTACTAAGCAACCAGAATAGCACCTCAGGAGAGAAACCCAGCACAGTAGTGTGTGGAACGGGCTGTGGCTGAGAGAAAAAGTTATATAAAGTTTTATAAAGCCAAGTACCTGTGAGTATTTTTGATTCTTCCAGTGAGAGCCTAGCAAGGAGAAATTTAATTCCAGGAGAAATTTAGAAGTTCCTGCTTGGGCAAAAGATGTAAGAAATGTTGAGGGAAGCAAAGGGACCTTGGTAAAGCTAACATTTCTCAGCAAAGTCCTGCACATGTCTTCCTGGGCTTACTTGTATTGATAAGCACTAGAGTGGCATTGTTTGCCATCTTGCAAATTTATTGTTGCACTTTATGGGAAACAAAATATCTTAGACATGTCTGTTTTTCTCTACCATTTTTACATATTGACCTGAATCCTATTGTAAATCACAACTAAGAAAGATCCACTGAATCAGTGAGATTTACTTATATGTTATCTTGCCATTCAAGAACAGATTAAGTGAGTCTGCTCTAACTGGAAGCAACCCATATGATTCCAGTCATCACATAGGTACCTATATAATAGTGAAGACATGAAGTTACAGATGGGGTGGGGTGGGGGTACAAAATGGACCATCCAGAACATTAAATCAGGGGGCTTTCTGATTTTTTCTGAAGTCCTGCAAAATCTGCAAGAATGCTTATTTGCTATTAAAGTCACACATTTTTCTAGAATGATCAATATGCTGTCGAAGAAGTGATAGTTCAGATCGCTATACATTGTTTCTTATCATTGACAAACTGAGTTTGTTGTCTTAGTCCAGATTGTATGGCTGTACATTAGGAATGTCACACAGCACATTTCACAGGAGTTATTATTTGCAACTAAAGTTTTCCAGAAGCCTGAGGAAACTGGTTGGCTGGCTGTCTCATAGTGAGTGTATATGGATTTTTAAAGTCATTTGGATAGTATGACAAGATGCTAAAAATCATATGGAACCTCCTATCCAATATGTCATTATTGATTGCATAATATACCATATTGATTACATAACATATGCCAGTTTTAATGAAAATCTGATGTGAGGCTTAAGGACATATGAAATAACAATGCAAAAATGAAACAAAATATCATAGCAACAGAACTTTTTCGGTAACTATTTGCCAGTAGTGGATGGATAGATGGAAGATACTGTTTGTTCTTTTTCACCCAGAGATGTTGGTTTGTCCTGTAATTTCTTTATTTAATGTACACAGCAGCTGTATTTGAAGGTACACCAGGCACCTTTCCCCTCTGGGAGTTGATTGCTTGGCTGAAGATACTGTGCATTGCAGTGCATGCAGGAATCTGGCATTTGACTGACACAACTGCTAGAACTGCATTCCCAATGCTGTCTGATTACTAGTTGGAAAAAGCAATCCAGTAAAACATGTGAAATGTATTTCCCAAGAGACTGGGCTGCAAACCAGACATCTCTAACTCACATCCCATTTCAGCTATACTGTCACTTGCATTAGGCAAGATATTCTTTTGAACACTGTTCTCCATCTTTAATATTTAGGTAATATAATCATACTGATTTTCTATAAAGGGTGGTTGTACATTAAAGTTAAGATAACAAAAACATGTTTCTTTGAACATTCCAAAATGATATATAAAGGTTATGTGCAATAAAAAAAATCAGGTTGCTTATTGCCTTGGAAAGTATATGCTCTTAGTATGAAGATACTGAGGCCCTTTCCGCATGTGGGAAAGGAACCGCGCAAAAACGGGACTCACCGGACTTCTTCAGCATCCGGGTGAGTCCGTCAGGACGAGGAGCAGTGCAAGCTCATCACTCCACACTGCTCTGGTGTCCAAGATGGCAGCTTCCGGTTGGTGGAGGCCCTCCACCAACCAGAGAAGCTCACCAGCCTAAAGCCCGCCCCCAGCAGATCTGCAAGCACTCACTAGTGCGCACCTGCAAATCTGCACCGGAGCGCGGCGATGGAGCAACACGGAGTCGTGCGCTCTGTACTTTTTAAAAACCTCTAAAAAGAGGTTTTTAACAAACACGTCACGCGACCAGTTCCGGTCACTCCGGAGCGGACTGAGGTGCGGAACTGCAAAAATTAGTCCGCCCCAGTCCACTCTACAGTGCAGAAGACCTCTGTCGGAGGTCGCTCTGCACAGTTTTAATAACCCAGTGCAGAAAGGGCTGTGTCATTGGAGCTCTTAAGGTGATGCAAAGGTGCATAGCTAATAGGCCAGGTCTACCCAAATTTTCTCTGACAATGAACAGTCATTGCTTTGGTTTGGGAAGCAAAAGATACAAAAAACACAGGTAGTCAAGCTGAGAAGCAAGTGGGCAGTCAAGGTCTTCAGCAGGTATGCAGGTATGCAAAAAGCTGCTTAATCTGTACCTGGGTACAGATTAGTTAGTAGAGGTTTGCATTAGATCTGGCCAAACTGATATTGGGTGACTACTGAAACATTCTGTGTGTCTGTAAGCTGAAGTATTGTAACAATTTCGAGCTTTAATGAACTACGTAAATAAACCTACCTTAGTCTTCCTTTTCTCTATAGAAAAACGCAGCGTGAGAGGAGAAGTGAGGAAGTTAAGTTAATGAAAACTCTACTTTCTCCCTATCCTAGAGAAACCCAAAAACCAAGCAGTGATTTTTTTAAAAAAATCAACCATTATATCTTCTAATTACATAAAACACTTTACCACTACCCTTCAGTTATAATCCTGGTAGACTTGTCCGTTCTGTTCTATTTGATTAGGAACAACTGAAGTCAAGCTGTGGTTTGTACCTTCCTTTTTAAAAAGAAAATAATAATGTTATGAAATATTATCACAATAAAGTTACAAAAAGTTTAAGTTTTCTAGTGGCATATTGTTTAACAGTTGGTATTTCTAAGAAATTAAGTAAGTGATGGATTTGCAACTGTCATATATTCAAGTGGGGTAGCTTTTTTGAGATTTGTTGCCTAGTTAACCTCTTCTCTTTTGAAAAGAAGTCCAGTAATATGTTGAATCCTTGACCTGCCCAGTTTCCTATCTCGATGTGAGGAAACAGGGTAAAGAATAAAGGAGAGTTCATGGTGAGATTTGCTTTGCTAACAGGTTGCACCATCTTTTCCAAAGCTGAAATGTGTTTTTTAGGAAAGAATGTGTTATATTTGCAATCTGACTGTTCAATTTTTGGTACAAAAAAAGAATTCTGTTAACAGAAAGTCTTTTATTTCTACGTTAACCCACAGTTTATTAGGGTCATTTTAGTGAAGTAGCAATATCTGCCTTAATTGAAATGCATAAAGTATAACACTGAAACATCTAGATCTCCATAACTAGTTTTTCTATAAACTGAAAGTTTGACTGTTCTGAGGTTTTCCCCATTGTGGTTTGTACCTTCTTGATTTCTCACCCAGTTCCCATTCTTCCATCTGTCCAGTACTTTCTTATTTTTTCTTCTTCTTATGTTCTAATCAATTCAAACTCTAATCTTAGCTATTACATTTCATTCATTGTTGATATTGTCTGTTAGTCTATTGTATGTAAGCCTTCTTAGAAGATATACAATGTATAGTCACTTCTCTTCAAACATATCCCCCTCACCCAGCTTTGATCTTCTTTCTATGAATTAGATTTTATTTGGATCAAGTTTCATGTTTTCTCTTCTTTTATTCTGTGCATGTGAGAAAGATTGAGTAATTTATTACTATACTTTTTTTAGCACAGAGTGTTTCCTCTTTCTTTGTCTGTCTGTCTGTCTTGTCATTACTTTGGATCCATTTCTTTCATATCACCTGTTGTTACTTCAAAACAATAGTAAAATCCCACACTTTCACGTTGCCACACAGTTACATTCAGTTTCCCTATTTCTGAGGAACATATGCATGGATTTTTGTCCTCTTCAGATCAAATCAAATCAAATTTTATTTGAACCAAGTCAGTGGTCATTACAATTATTTTTAAAAATACAGCACATACACATAAATACAAGAAGATATGACCACTATATGGACTTAGTGCTACCCATATAGGTTGAGAGGAAGAACAAAAAGTGAATTTATGTCTGAATGCAAGTGTTTGATTGATTATTTCAAAAAGAAGAAAGGTGAACTGATGGCTATAGGTTTTTAAATTTTAAATGTTAATTATGAATTTATTTTGCTACCTGAGAAGTGTAAAATTCTAACTAAAAAAATGTAATTTGTTGTGGTTTAAATCCTCTATCTTATATAGAGGATTATTATTAATTCTTGAAGGTTATTATTACTCTTTGTTGATTTCAATGATTTTTTTGAAAATTGATAATTAGTTTAAATACTTTAAACTAATATTGAGTATAGAATTAGATTATAGGTGATTATAATTGATTATAATTGAATTTATTAATGATAACTTAAGAATGATCGGATTTACTTTAAACTAATATAGAATATAGAATTATTTGATAAATGATTCTATTTTTTTTTAAGTTTGGTGATTATAAATTAATTAATCTTGTAGGTACATACATATGATGATAAGAGTGAGTAGCAACAAGTATAAATTTTTGGTATAGATTTAATACTAATAGGCGTAATTATTTGATTCCAGTGAACTCTTTGCAGAGCAGGAACCAACTTTAGTTATTTGTTGTTGTCTTTTTAAATTTGCTATAGTTTTGTTAGGTGCTTGTAGTTGTGTTACGTATTCTTTGTCTTTTTATTTTCATTGTATTATTATGTATTTGAAGTGTTATGTGTTGTTATATAGTGTTTTTTGTTTTTGTTTTTTGCATTTTTCTGTTTAATAAAAAATGTTTTTTAAAAAATCTTAGTGGTATTAATGCTAAAAAAAAGTGTTTTATCTAAAATATATCTCTGGCATCAAAATAGATATAAATAGTATAACCAGAGGGTCTTAACATGCACATAAAATCATTGAGTTTAAGAGAGAATAAGAGTGTGCAATTTAAAACTCAGGACATGATTATAACTTTTATTTTAATAGCAACTGCTCAAAATGTTATAAATGTGGCCATAGGACCATCGTTTTTGAGGAGATTTACATAATTGGTTGGAAACCATTGGTGAACTGGCAATGAAGGAGAAATTCACATGAAACTTTCAACAAAGAACAAAACAAGTAAACATAAGCCCTTAGTGTCAATGATTCTATCTCCATATATACAAACTGGATTCTGAAATAGAGCATTGCCCTCCTCACGATATTTGGGTTCACCTCCAACCTTTCTGTAGCACAGCTAGGGCTGGGACACAAACCTTTGCTAAACCTTTGAAAGAGTGAGGAGAATTTTATTTAATTTTAAAAAGAAGTCTTGGTAACTCTCTCCTTTCACTTTTGCAGCCATAGTAGCACAATTGCCATTTCAAGCACATACACAAATATCCACGGAAACAAAGTGTTTTGTATTTTAAAAGGTTTTTATTATCACGTTATGCGTAGGTTCCACCAACACATCTTGAAAGATTTTATAATAATGTGATGTCAGTCCATCAGGTCCCGGCTAGAGGATGGGAAGCGTCCGTGTACTTGGGGAGATGCTATGATTAGCCTAATCCCCAAGGAAGGTAAGGACCATCGTGATGTTAAGAACTTTAGACCAATTGCTTTGTTAAACACAGATTACAAGATATTTGCAAGCATTTTGGCAGAAAGACTAAAAAAGGTATTAAAAGAGTGGATTCATGAAGATCAATGTGGCTTTCTCCCGGGAAGATCGATTAAAAATAATATGAGAATTGTCTTGAATATAATAGAATATTATCAAAAGCATAATGAGAAAAAGCTAGGAATGATATTTCTTGATGCCGAGAAGGCTTTTGGTAATATTAAATGGAGATTCATTGAGGAAACTTTGAGGAAGATAAAAATAGGTGATACTTTTCTGAAATGGATTAGTCGGATTTATAAAGATCAGTCAGCTAATATTATAGTAAATGGAAAAAAAACATCTAAAATCAGTATCACGAAAGGGACGAGACAGGGATGCCCATTATCTTCATTGATATTTTTAATAATGATTGAAATCTTAAACATCCGGATAAGACAAGATACGGAAATAAGGGGAGTGCAAATTAAGAATCAGATATTTAAGCTTAGGGCATTCGCGGATGATCTGGTAATCATATTAGATAATCCAGGACAAAGTATAAATCGGTTAAAAAAGGTCTTACAAGACTATGGTATAGTATCTGGCTTTAGAGTTAACTCAGACAAAACATCTATATTAACCAAGAATATGAACAAACAAGAGGAAAGTGAGCTGGAGAGGGAATCCCAATTCAAAATAGAGAAAAAAAATAAAATATTTAGGTATATATTTGACTGAACATAATACTGACCTATATGATAATAATTATAAGAAAGTTTGGCAATCGATTAAAGAGGACTTAAGGAGGTGGACAACTTTGGATATATCCCTGTTAGGAAGAATTGCAACAATTAAGATGAACATCTTACCAAGATTGATTTTCCTATTCCAGAATCTCCCTATTATAACAAATGATGGAGTCTTTAAGAAATGGAGAAGTGATCTTTCCAAATTTATTTGGAATGGCAGAAAACCCCGAATTAAGTGGTCTGGATTAATAGATGTTAAAGAAAAGGGAGGTTTAGGAACACTGGAGATGAGGTTATATTATCACGCATGCTGTATGGATTGGGTGACTTCTTGGATTAGATTGGAAGATGAGAGATTGCTAACTTTAGAAGGTGGAGATTTGCTCTTCGGTTGGCATGCATATCTTTGGTACCAGAAAGCTCGAATAAATAGAGAGTTTAATAACCATGTTATTAGAAAATCAATTCTTAGAGTATGGTTGCTTTATAAGAAGAAGATCTACAGAGGACTCCCATTATGGGTGTCTCCTCATGAGGCTTTTTACAAGAGAAAGAGACCACAAATAAATAGATGGATTTTATATAGAGATGTAGTGAAGGTACAGGGAGGTGAGCTTTTATTAAAAACAAAAGAAGAAATAGCGGATTGGGGACTTTCTACTCATTGGCTACTGCAAAGACAGATATGGGAAAAATTTAAATTGGATCAAAAAACAGTTGGGATAGAAAGTAATGAAAATGAGCTGGACAAAATATTTAAACCAGGAGTGGAACATCTTGTATCAAAGCTATATAAAACTTTGTTAAACTTAGAATTAGAGGGAGAGATAGTAAAAGAGAATATGATAAGGTGGGCTCAGAATTTAGGAAGGCCGATACAATTGGAATGTTGGGAAAAGATCTTGGTCTTTAGTAAGTAAAACATTGAAGAGTGCAGCCCTGAAAGAAAATTATTTTAAGATATTTTATAGGTGGTATCTTACACCTGTGCAAATCGCAAAAATGAGTAAATCGGATAAAACAAAGTGCTGGAAGTGCGACCAGAAAGGAACTCTCTTCCACCTTTGGTGGATGTGTATAAAAGCAAAGAAATTTTGGGTATTAATACATAATAATATAACGAAAATCATACAAAAGAAATTTCCGTTACTTCCAGAGGTATATTTATTAAGTATGTATGAATGTATAGAACCATTTAAAAAACAATCCCATCAAAAGATACTAACTTATTTGATAGTTGCAGCAAGAATGTGTTTCGCTAGCAGATGGAAACAAGAAGAACCCCCTAAAGAAGAGGATTGGGTATTAAAAATATTTGAAATAATGGAAATGGAAAAACTAACGGCAGCATTGTCACAAAAACCAAAAGGAAAAATAGATGTAGAATGGGATCTGATCCTCCCCATATTGGAAACTAAATGGAGGACAATGGTTATTAACGAATTAAGGGAATAGGTGAAACACGTGTTAAAAGCTTGGTTTTGTTAAGATATGAACTAGACTTACAATCGGAAAAATGGCAGAAGGATTTAGGATGTAGAAACTGATAATATAGAAGATAAGAGAACCAAAGGCTGAAATAATCGATTTAGCGAATTAGGTATTGTCAGAAGAAAGCGGAGTAAATTGTTGGGATGTTCAAGGTATTGTTGGACTGAAAAATCTATGAAAGAACCAACCAGTGTAGGGAACAAGAAAATAAGGGAAGGTTTTTTGGGGTTTTTTTGGTTTTTTATTTTGTTAAATTAGCGGGATGGGAGATTGAATTGAGATGGGTTAATAGGTATAGGTATTAAAGGATAAGGTTGAGTAGGGGTAAAGGGAGAAGTTATAATTTACTTTCCCTCGTTGGGAGTGTGCAGTTGGAATATATCTGAAATGAATGTCGAGAAATATGAAATGTTAACTTCAGAATATGTGAATTTGAATTTTATAAAAAGATTTAAACATAAAAGGTTTTTATTTCATTATATTTCATCATAAAGGCAAGAGGAAAATACTAAACCTTTCTGACTTCTGCCAGACTCTCTGTAGCTGATCAGCTCAGATCTGGGTGCTTGAAACTGACAAGGGTATTTATCAGGCCTTCCTCAGTCCTCCGCCCCCTGAACTGCTGAAACAAGGCAGAGCAATAACTCAACCTCCAAACATTTTGCTGTTCTGGCACAGTGACCTGCCTGAAGTAACACTGTCTTCCTTATGGGGACAGTGTGTATTAGTGGCAGGGTTGAGGTTGGGTTGTGAGAATGAGCTGTATTGCAGGCCTACTGCAAAGAGAGGTGTTTTAGTACATATGCCAATACACAGAGCTATACAGGTAGCATTTCACTCAATACCCCCCAGTTACATGGTGGAGAAACAAAATCTTATTATGGATACCCTCAAAATCTTAGAATTGCTTTTCCTCCTGTGCAGGGTCACACAGGTATAGGATTCTTCCTTTGCTTTTGTGTCCTCCTAAAATCTCAACATGGTATCCCTATAGTCTTAAAATCAGCTAAATGTGCTCAACCCAATCAGATTTGGGATTGTTCTTTAGAATAATAGAATCTAAGAGCTGGAAGGGACTGCAAGGGCTATCTAGTGCCACCCACTACCATGCAGGAATGCACTACTAAAACACTTCTGAAAACTGTCCATTCAACCTCTGTTTGAAGACTCCAAAGAAGGCGAGTCCCTCACCCTCCGAGACAGTCTAGCCCACTGTCAAAAGTGCTTGCACAAAAGTTCTTCTTCATGTTTATGCAGAATCTCATTTCTTGTAATTTAAATCCATTGGGACATGTTTTCATCTCTGGAGCACCAGAAAACAAGTTTTCTCTACACAACATCTCTTAGCTATTTAAATATGGCTATGATGTCACTTCTCAATCTTCTCTTCTTCACACTAAACATACCCATCTCCCTCAGTTATTTCTCATCAGGCTTATTTTCCAGACCTTTGAAAAAACTGCCAGCTCACTCTTGTACTCGTTTGAGCCTGCCAGTGTACCTCTTGAACTGTGGTACCTGAACTGGGTTACAGTATTTCAGTTGAAGCAGAAAGTAGAACAGAGTATCAGGACTAATTCCTTTGATCTGTACACTATAGTCACATTGATACAGCCTAGTATTATATTAGCTTTTTGGCCCCTGCCTCACACTTAGTAGACGACAAGATGTTCATAATGTCAGAGTTCAACTCCCTGCCTGTGCCTTCCTGCCAGCAAGGGAAGGAAGGCAATAGTACTTGCCGAAGAGGAGGAGGCAGTGTGTCGGGGGGGGGGTCCAATGCAACCAATCAAGGAAAAGCACTGAGCTGAGCCAAAGTCAAGGTCAAATCCAAAAGGTCCAGAATACCAAGGGTCAGTCCAAAAGGGTCAAGAGAGCCAGAACACAAGAGTTGTGGGCTTGAGTAGCGATTTGCTACAAGCAAACAGTAAGCCATGCCAAGCGACTTATATGCTGACAAAAACAGATGTTACTCATCATTGTTCTGTTTACTCAGTCTTGCCCAAAAAGCTTCCCTCTGAGCTGCTCGTTTCAGTCTGCTCCATGATTGGGAGCTGGGAGCAAAGGTGAATCTAATTCCTCTAAATCATTGCTGGTCCTCTTTCCCACTGGTGCTGGTTGCAGCAACTCCATCTCAGCTTGTCTTTCAGCTGATTGGGGTGTTTCCAAGATAGTTTGATCTATCACTGGCTCTGTTTCTGGCACAATCAATTGCTCATTGACCTCAGAGCTGTCATCTATCACACGTTTAGTTGTGGTCTAGGACTACACCTAGATCCTTTCCACATGCCGTGCTTTCAAGCCAAATATAACCTATATTTGTGCATTTCATTTTTCCTGCTTAGATGTAGTACCTTACATTTCTGTCTGTTGAAATCCATTTTGTTCCCCTTGGCCCAACTCTCCAATCTGTCAAAATCAATTTGAATTCTGATCTTGTTCTTTGGTGTATTAACTTTTTGTTGTGTTGTCTAGGTTGTTTCCAACTTACAGTGACTCTAAGGCAAACCTCCAATTGAGGTTTTCTGGAGCTGAGAGTATGTGACATACCCAGGGTCACCCAGTGGGTTTCAGTGGCTGAGGGGGAAATCAAACCCTGGTCTCCAAGGTTGTAATCCAATGCTTAAACCACTACTCTATCCACCCACCCCATTTGATGCCATTTGCAAATCTGATAAGCTTGCCTTCTGTTCTATCATCCAAGTCATTTATAAAGATGTTTAACAACACAGGGCCTAGGACAGAAATCTAAGGCATTCTGCTTGTGATACTTTTTGAGAATGAAGAGGAACCGTTGCTGAACACTCTCTAGGTTCTGTATGTCAACCAATTATAGATCTGTGGACCAGCAGAACTGTCTAGTCTATAGCTCACCAGCTTGCTTACAAGAATTTCATGAAGGATTTTGTCAGAAGTCCTAGGAAAATCAAGATATGCTACATCCACAGCATTCCCCTGATCTAACAAGCTTGTAACTCTATCTAAAAAGGCAAAGAGTATAATCTTTGTAATCATCTTCTGATTCAAATTCCCTTTTCACAGTCTTTTTCCAAACTTCTTGTTTTTAAATCTGTTGAACAATTTGAATATAATTAGGCTGCATTTCATTTGTTGCTGACACAACCAGAGGATGAGTGTGGAATACTTCATACTTCTTTTCCCATCCCTAAATCAGTATTTGCTATGTAACTCATTGCAGAGCTCAAGGAAATAGGTTGTAACCAAAACTCCGGCCACCCTGAGTAACTAATTATCTTGTTTGGGTACTTGTTGCATTATTAATAGCTTTTTGTTCCTTTTTGTTCCTTTTTTTTTTTTTAAGAAACCTTAGTAATGATAAGAGAATGACATAAAACTTGAAAAAAAACTGTTCAGAATGCCCCTTAAAATTCCCTAAAATGTTAACTTTAAAAATAACTGGCAAACATCACTCAAGATACCAGAAGAATTGATAGATAGATAGTAACTGATAAGCCAACAGAGTTCATGAAATGGGTTCAGAGACTGGCTTCTAGTTCATATTCATGCCTTTGAAATACACAGTACAGGAAGAATTACACTTTGGAATGTGTGTGCATACAGATATCTATGTGGAATATAAAATAAATGTAATTTTGGAGTAAGAAATTGTATTAAGTCTTTTCCTGGGACATAATAGAACAAAATCCCTTGGGGAAATGAATGTCAGATATTTCTGGTTTAATCCTTGATGTCTTCCTTGAAGGGCAGCTTAAATGAATTAGCTGATACAGTCCTGTAGTTTAAAATGAACAGCTCTTCATAGATTTTTCTATACAGAATTCCAAATAGATTAGACCATAGCTTTTATATTGTAAACGCAGAAGCTTGAAAAGGAAACTAGCATTGATGATGTTCTAACACAGGAGATCATAAGTGGGAGGCAATTAAAAAGGAAATAAAAAAATTTACAACAAATACAAAATAACTTACCCTAAAATGTTTAAAAGCATAAAGTTATGGTTGGAAACATTAGGGGATTTAGACTATTGATCAACTCACCCTATGCCAACTAAAAACATGGGAAGAATGTACCTTAACTTCTACCCCAAGTAAACACTGCAGCATAGACTCACTAACCACCCTTGGTGTAGAAGAGATTAAATGAAGTACACACTTGGTAGTGTCAACAGTTATAAAAGGCAAATTGCCTCCCACTTTGACTGTCCTTAATAGTCCAGCCTCATTGTGCTTGATGTCCTCAGTCCCAGAAAAGCCAGACATATAAGATATGTAAATTAGCAATGATATGTTTCACAAATGTTCTTCTTGAAGGAAGCAACAAGCAATTTTAATTTTTTTTCTTGTTTCAAGAAAGTATACATAAAACTGCAGTTTTCAGAGGCTATTCATAGCTTAGTATTTATTCTGGGCAAAATTCAGACAATTTTTATGCAGCTTGCACAGAAAATTCTGTGAGTTTTTTTGCGAAACAACCATATGTAAGTTTTGCAGAGAATAACTCTCCGATTACTGCATTTACTACACATAAAATAATATTTCTGTTTCCTGTGCAGAAAATCTTGTTTTCTGGGCAAAACAACCACATGCAAATTAGCTCTAAACCATTTGGCTATTAACATTGTCTTTAAATCAGTGTTTGGCATCAACAGTGGATTGACTGAGGGCAAACAAATTGAAGCGTAATCCAAGCAAGACAGAGGTGTTCCCAATCAGTCAAAACACAGGTCAGGGAATAGGGATTTAGCCAGTGTTAATAGTAGGAATCTATGCCACAATAACAGAAAAGAATTTATTTTTTAAAGATTTGAAGGAGATACTATTAGGAATAAATTATGAACATTGGTGTTTAATGGGGGATTTTAATGGGTGGTTTATCTGCAAATTGATAGGTTCTTGACAAAATTAATTAAGAAAAATCAAGGTAAACTAACAAAAAAAAATTGAATTAGTTGAAGAATTGCAGTTAATTGATTCCTGGAGGTTAAAAGAAGGGAACAAAAGAGAATTTACATTCTACTCTAATGCGCATAAATCATTTTCCAGAATTGATATGGTATGGGTCTCTAATACTGTAGGGAGAAATGTAGCGAAGACAGAAATATTACCCAAAACAATATCAGATCACAATCTGGTCAGAGTATCATTTAAAAAAAGATAGCAAATTTATAAATGGAGATTGAATGAAACGTTATTATATAAAGAAAAAGTGGTTGAGAAATGTAAGGAAGCACTTATAGAGTATTTTACATTGAATCAAGACAAAGGGATGAATGGAAAAGGAAGAAAGAAAAAAATAAAGGAAATTTCTAAGGAGATTAAAATGAAAGAATTAGAGTTATCTAAGAGCCCAAAAAATGATAGGATAAGGTACCAAATAAAAGTACTACAGAAACAAATAACAATGATGATGATGGATGAAATGAAAAAAAAAAATTAGATTATATAAAACAAAAGAATTTTTAACAGGATAATAAAGCAGAAGATGGTTATTATATAGATTGAGGAATGATTATGAAAAAGAATGATTATGAACGAATGATTATGAAATTAAAACTGGGAAATAGAATAATCCCCAATGAAAAAGAATTACTTAAGATATTTCACAATTACTTTCAAATGTTATATAAAAAACAAGAATTGAATGAACATTAGTGGACATGAGATACAAAAATTGACAGAGAAACAAAGAGAGAGTTTAAATAAAGAAATCTCAACAGATGAAATAAGAGATGCAATTAAACAGTTGAAAGGAAATAAATCACCTGGTCCGGATGGATTGACAGCTTTGTACTATAAGACATTTTATAAGGAATTGGTAAAGCCTCTACAAAAAATTATGAATAGAATTTTAATAAATCAGAAAATTCCAGAGAGTTGGATGGAAGCGAACATCGTATTACTACCAAAAGAAGATAAAGATATACTGTGTGTTAAGAATTATACGCCAATCTCCCTTTTAAATGTAGATTACAAAATTTTTACATTGATCTTGGCAAATAGGTTGAAAAAATATAGGATATTATACATGAGGATCAAAATGGCTTTTTACTGAGATGGCTTATTAGGGATAATATAAGAACTGTATTGGATACAATAGAGTATCTGTATTATCATAGTCAGATTAAAGGGGCATTAATATTTGTCGACATGGAAAAAGCCTTTGATAATGTAAATTGGTTATTTTTAATTAAAATTTTAGAAGTAATGGGTTTTGGCAATAACTTCGTGAACTGGATTAAAGCAATATATTCTTCACAAAAAGCCAAAATTAGTATAAATTTGACAGAATATATTGATATAGAAAAAAGAGCAAGGCAAGGATGTCCGCTTTCATCCCTGTTATTTATCTGGGTATTAGAATGTCTGAATAGAACAATTAGAAACAGTAAGAGTATAAGAGGAATAAAGATAAGTGGAGTAGAATTTAAATTAAAAGCATTTGCGGATGATTTAGTTTATACTTTAGAGGACCCAATTAGTAGTATTGAACCATTACTAATGATGATAAAGGAATTTGGCAAAGTTTTGGGTTTTAAAATTAATGTAGAGAAAACCAAGATATTAACTGAGGATATGAGTAATAAGGAGGAGGAGGAATTATATAACAAATCTGGTTTTGAGATTGCAAAGAGGGTTAAGTATTTAGGAATAATATTAACAACAAAAAAATCAACAATTGTATGAAAATAATTATGCTAGGTTATGGGAAAAAGTAAGAGGAGATTTAAGAAGACGGGAGAAAATAAACCTCTCTCTACTTGGAAGAATTTCAGTAATCAAAATGCTGGTGCTACTCAAATTAATGTATTTATTCCAAACAATTCCCATTATTTTTTCAAATAACACATTTAAAAATTGGCACAAAGATAGTTCTAGATTTTTATGGGGTGGGAGGAAACCCAGAATAAAATGGAAAATGTTAATATATGCCAAAGAATGAGGGGGATTTGGAGCTCCAGATTTAAGAATATATTTTGAAGCAGCATGCTTAACATGGCTTAGAGAATGGGTGGTAATAGAAAATAAAAGATTATTAGAACTAGAGGGCCACAAACTGAAATTTGGTTGGCATGCTTATTTATGGTATGGGAAAGTTAAAGTGAATGTTGGATTTGAAAATCATGTCATAAGGACATCCATTTTAAAAATTTGAGAAAAATATAGAAACAGATTTGGTCTGAAGATTCCAGATTGGTTGTCATCGCAAGAGGCTTTCTACAGGAGAGAGATAGGAAGTTTAAAATCATGGTTGAAATATAGTGATTTAATACAAGAGAAAGGGGATAGTTGGGAGATTAATGATTTGCAGTGTTTGAGAACGGAAGGACATCAGATTCAATGGTTATCATATTATCAATTGAAAGAGAAATTTAAAGATGATGATAAAAAATTTGATTTTGAGAATACTAAGAATGATTTTGCAAAATTAATATGTACAGAGGAATCACATCTTGAAAATATATAAGTTACTACTTGAAAATATATAAGTTACTACTAAAGATAAATATGGAAGAAGAGCAAATAAAAGAAAATATGATATATTGGGCCCAATGTGTAGGTCATAATATTGATCAATGGGAAGAAATTTGGGGAAGAGGGCTGAAGTTTACTAAATCTAATGATCTGAAATAAAATCTCTACAAAATGATATATAAATGGTATTTGACCCCTAGTAAACTGCCTAAAATATATAAAAAGAGGAATAATCGATTTTGGAAATGCAAACACCATGAAGGCTCCTTTTTCCATATGTGGTGGCAGTGTGGTAAAGTTAAAAGTTTTGGTTAAAAATCTGCAAAGGTATGCAAAGGATCTTAAAGATAAATATTACATTCCAACCAGAAATTTTTCTCCTTAATATGGTAAACAGGTTCAATGGGGGGAACAGCAACATAAAGATTTGATAAAATATATGGTAACAGCAGCAAGAATAATTTATGCCAAATATTGGAAATGTAAGGAAACACCCAGTCTTAGTGAATGGACAAATAAATTAATGGAGCTTGCAGAAATGGACAAGCTCACAACAATGTTAAAAGGAAATTCGATAGAATCATTTTTAGGAAGATGGAAACCTTTTACGGACCATGTAAAGGAAAAGAAGAGAGATTTAGTGGCTAGTGGGTTTGCTGTATAATAGTTAACAGATGAGTGGATTTCAACTTGATAAGGAGAGCTATTATAGATATTAGGATGTTAAATGAAAGTAATATAGAATAAATAGTGGGTATAATGAATTTAATACATAGGTACATCATATAATACATACATATAATACATATAAACAGAATAGGAAAAGGGTGGTGTAAAGAATTATGTATAGAATTTATATAATTACTAGTATATTTTATTTATGCTTATATTTAGAAGGAGGTGTTGAATTGAATTGAAGTTATCACCATCAGATGAAGAAGCTGGGAAGTAACCTAATTGCCTTTTTTAGATTAAGTGTTTTAAGTAGACAATTTATAAGTGTTTTGAGTAATTTTTTATTAGTAAAGGGATTTTTTTCTTTTTTTTTCTTTTCTTTCTTATACAATTGTTGTCACATGATTGTCAAGGTTGTTGCCGGGCAGGCAAAGTTTTCCTATGAGTGGACGTCAGAGAGAAGAGGCGGTGTGGCCAGACAGCCAGGTGCAAGGCCAGCAGGATTTTTATGGCTATGTTTTGTGTATTAGAGAAGGCCACACACCAGGGCACTGATTGGGTCACCCCACTTGTTCCAGGGTGACAAGGTAGCATAAAAAGGCTGGTGTTTGCCTAGACCAGCTGCCAGTTAGATGCCCTAGCTGGACCTGCCATGCTATTGGCAATATATGGTTTGTAAGGGGAGATGCTGCCCTATTTGCCTCCGTTATCTTCCGTTTTTCCTCTTTGTCTAACTGCTGGAAAGCAAGCCTGTTTTTGCTAAGCCTTATCTTAGAGTGAGGCAACATATCAGTACTCTAAGCCTAACTAATGAGCCTCTGGAATTTTTTCTGCTTCACTGGGACTCCGTGCTGCAGCGAAGCCTTGCTTCACAGATAGCACTCTGCTCATGCTCAGAGGAGCCAAATCCTGCCAACCCTGACATGTCATATGATTGTTTACATGATTGTTGGATCAATACAAATGTATTATGATTGTTGTTTGTATTAATTGTTGTATTTTTTTTCCCTATTAGTTATGGTGGAATGTTTTTGTTTTTGTTTTCTGTTTTTTTTTTCTCTTTTTCTGCTCTGTACTTTCTTCTTTGTGTACATATGTGTGAATGTATGTTTCTTTGTGTTTTTATTTGTATAAATTTAATGAAGATTATTTATAAAAGTCCCAGAAAAAGAGAGACAGAGAAGACCGGTGGGTAATAAAGTCACCTGCTTGTGAGGCAGAGCTCTTTTTTGCCTTTGTGCGTCAGGTGTCTGGGAGTGTTTTCACTTGCACAAGGGCTGTGCGGGGAAAGTTCTGCACAGATCCTGGGGGGGGGCCATGGGAGCAGCAGTCGGCCAGGCCTGAGGTGGCAAGGAACAGCCATTAAGTCTCAAATGCTCATTAATCAAGCAACAGCTGAGGGAGGCTGCCAGATGATAAATATGCCAGCACTTCCCCAACAATATCATTGCTGACAACCAAACTTTCTGAAGGAAAAAAAAGATTTTCATTTCTTGATTCCTGACTCATGTTTCCAAAGAACTGTGGATCTTGTATGCTTGCTGGCCACACTACTACATACTTCCTTGAACTAATGCCCTGGATTTATTGCTGACCTGACCAGCTTGAACAAGAGAACAATAATTGCCTGATTGATAATCTTCTGTAATCGACCATGATTGCTACTATCTCTTGCCTGATAGATTCTGTTTAAGGACTGAGAACCTTGGCTGGCTTCCTAAACTGGACAGGCTGTACTCCTAGACTCACCCTTGAGACTAGAAGCCCAGGTCTCTGCAGTGCTGAGGAGTGCTTATACATGCTTAAAGTTTGTATGCCAACTATGCACATTCCTTAAGATGCCTGATTTGGCCATAGTGGCACATGCCTTATAGTTAAATCTCATTTGGATTACTGTAACATGGTCTATGTAGGACTGTCTTTGAAAAGTACTTGGAAACTTCAGCTGGTGGAAAGAGCTGACTCCTAACTGCAGCAGGATACAGAGACCATTCAACTCCCCTGGTACAACACCTCCATGGGCTGCCAAGGGCTATTTCTGGGCACAATTCAAAGTGTTAGTTATGACCTATAGGGCTATAAAGCCCTATATGGCTCAGATCTAAGACTGCCCAAGTCCTGAGATCTTCATAAGATGTCCTTTTCTCAGTTCATAAGAATGGCTGATGTGAGAGATGGGGCTTTCTTGGTGGCTGCCCCAACCTCCTGAACTCCCTTCCCAGGGATGCCAGAATGGTACCCTCCTACCTATCCTACAATTGGTAGGAAAAAACTTTTTTATTCCAACAGGCTTTTAGAACAGAATGTTTTTAATAAATGGGCTTGAAAGGGTGCTGTTGTTTTAAATTGAACTATTTTAGTTACTTTTATATTTAAATGTATGTTTTCAGTTGTTTTAGTATTGCCAATAGTTTAATCCTATTTTAATGTTCACTTTTTATATGTTTTTAGCTGTATTGAACTTGCTTTAAATTCTAAGCTGCCTTGAGCCCCATTTTTGGGGAAAAGGCAGGCTTTAAATAAAGAGGAGGAGGGGGAGGGGGAGGAGGATAAAGATGATCATGCAGATTTTGCATAGAATATGTCCTGAACCATGGAGATTCTTATCTGTCTTGGATCTAGGTTTCTCAACATATTTTTCTACTATTTTTGAATATTCTTCCCCTTGGTAATGTAAATATGGAGTGACTTGTAGATCAGATTATATCTTGCCTGGCTTTTCTTCTTCCTGTCTTGTTCTACCTGTGTCTAACTGTTTGTTTGTTTGTTTGTTTGTTTACAATATGCTAATATTCAAAACCAATAATTGGTACATTATTCTCTTTGTCTTGCAAAAAACACAGTCATGGTTCTCAGTCCTTCACAAAAATCACTGTTTTCCCTGTCAACAAGAATGTTATTTTATTCATTTCTACTAAGTCCATCAACTTAACTGACCCATCTTCCTTAGGTGGGATCTCTTATTCTTTCACTTCTGTCCATATAGTAGCCTTGCCATCATCATCATGTAACAAGGAATTCTGTCAGATTTCACATCCAGTGAATCTTCCATTAATGCTAGCAAATATAATTCTGGTTCCTTCTGAAAATTTAGTTTCAAAATCTTATGACAGCGAGAGGAAATTAAAGAAAGAGACAGAAAGGACTGCAAGATTGAAATAAATAAATTTACATTTTAAGTAAATTTCCATAAAGAATTCCAACACAGGGTAAGAGGGAAATAATAAAGATGGACAATTAATATATATGAATAGACATGGATAGAATAGTTTTTTTAAAAAAAGGAGGTTGAAGAGAATCAAACAATTTTTGTAAACTTACATATTTAGTCATTTATTTTTATTAGTTTTCTCTTTATAAATTTTCAAATTTGAGCTTTTTTTAGTGTAATCAAAGGAAAACTAAATTCAACCTGACAAGAATTAACTATAATCCATACTGTTGTGAAATGTACAGTAATTAATGATGTGTATTTTATTTTATTTTTTGTTTTTTTAAAAAAAAATAAAAAAAACTTTTTCACCATGAGATGGCAAAAACTCCTCACTTGCGGTTCACATTTCCAGCACTTATTTGAAATATCATTGTTCCTCTTCGCCAAATTTTCTGGCATCAAACACTATCTATACATCATCTTATAAAAGTTCTGTTTAGCACAATACAAATTGTAACCCTTCTGACTACACTTTTCCCATTGCTCCATTACTATGTTAAGTCCCACATTTTGAGCCGATTTTACCATTCATTCTGTCATCATTTCTTTTCCATTCCTAATTTCAATCAGAGTTTGTACATTTTCCCAGTCAAATGTTGATCATCTACACAAAGTAGATTCTCAAATTCATTCTTAGTCAACTGAAAATCATATATCTTTTTGTCCTTCTTATCTTTTTCCACAAAAGTCTATACAAGAACTATTGGAAACTGAACCCTTTTTGTGTTAACTATGCAACTGATTTAAGTGTATGCTGATCTGATTCAATCTTCAATAGATCCCTGTAAGTCAACCATCTTTCTTTAGCCATCGTCTCTTTTCTATAAAAATCTTCCTGATTTGATACCCACAGTACCATTTTTTTTTCTTACAAAGCTTCAATTTGTACCTGCTCCATTATCTCAACAAGGTTAGAATCATAGAATCATAGAAATATAGAGTTGGAAGAGACCATGTGGGCCATCCAGTCCAACCCCTTGCCATTCTTCTCCCCACATTATTAAAAGCCGTATTAACTTTACTTTTTCTATACCAAAGAGATGCATGCCAACCAAATCTGAATTCATGTCCTTCTAATTCTAGTACTGTTTTTATTTGTTAACAAAATTCAGTCTTTAATCCAAACCTAACAACATGCAGCAAAATATAATTTTAAATTCGACAACCCCAATCCAATTCACTGTTTGACATCCTGTAAATTTTTATATTTAATTCTAGGTTTCTTTCCTTTCTACGCACACCTTTGTAAGGCCCCGCTTTGCAGGTCCCCAATATCAGTATGGTTTGGATGGGCACCACACCTAATTGGCATCGTATGTAATTGGCAACATATTTTATTGGCTCTGATATCAAATTCAAGCCTGAAAGGTGACAGAGAGGTCAAACTGAGCGAGGCAAAGAATTTGACTGTAAATGTGAGAAGCATAGGCCAACTCCAAAATTCCTCCAGGTAAGACTGAGTCATTTGTCAGGCAAATACACATCATTCCTGTGGATAATAGGCTTAAACAGAAGCTGGACTTTTCCAAGGAATCCAACTGTGAGGAGCCCACCAGGACTGATTGACAGATATCCATCCCATGTACATCCCTTCTTTCCTCTATCCTCACAACACCCACAATAGACACCTATTATAACATTCATCATGTCTTTGTCAATCAAAGCACTAAGCCTGTCTACAGGTAAAAGACCCATTGTCCACAATAGGTTCCCTTTGTCTTGCATCTGGAACCTTCACAGCCCCAAGCCATTTTCAGGGTATAAATACCCCTGATTTGAGGAGGCCCAGTGCAGTCTCTTGAAGATGTACCCATCACTCTGTCCGTCTGGCTCCTGAATGAGAACTGGCCTTAGGTCCTACCTAAGCCAAAATACATGTCGACGCTTCACTACTCTTCTGGACTGGTAATTATAAATCCCCCCAGAATCCCTCAGCCTCTATAATTTTTCCTGCCTTTCTCTTTCAGCTAGCTCTTGTGTGTATCCTGTATGCATGCATGAGTGAATTCCCCTCAATAAAATCATTTTATTAGACAATTTTGCTTGGTTTTTGGCTTGGCCTGACCCCGTAAAAATTGGGTTTAAAGATCTCGCTAGGTTACCCTGCCTCTTGTAGTGCTACAGCTTGTGCTCTGGCTAATTCCCATTCTCCATTATTTGGAACACATTGAGGTGTTCCCCAAGGGACCCCAGAAATCAGGGTTACACTTTGATATATTACATTGACATTGTTTAAGGAAAAGATCAATTGTCAATATTGGAATTGTCTGAAATCATCATTCTGGGCAAAACATTAATTTTTAATCCTGAACACATCCTAAAAGTCCAGAACACATCTTGCATTGTCCCATAGTTGCCCTTTCAGTAAAAGCCAAGCTTACTCTTTATATGAATATATTATGAAATATTTCATAAAATGCAAGAAAATTCCCAGACTATGCCCTGAATTCTCAGGTCACTGCCTTCAAGATGGATGAAGGTCCCTGGTCTATCCAATTGCAGCTATCAGCTGCCAACGCTCACAGTTTCAAAGTGCCCAGCACCACAGCAACCCTGGAGCCTGCAAGAACCGAAAAGATGTTACCCTGATGACATTGATTGGATACAAGGGGAGGTGGTGGAAACTGTCATCCACTCCTCTGAAGCACCCCCAACAATTTGACCCTGTGAGCCCTTTCCTGACCCGAGGAGGGGTGGAACTCATGATCTACTCCTCTGAACCCACTGAAATGACTGATTGCCGTAAACTTTCGTAGACATGAGCAGGGGGAAGCCACTCTCCTCCTCATGCACCAAACTTGTTGATTTAGAAGAATTTCATAAGCTATGCCATTAATTGCCAGCATTGAACTTTCCCATTTGTTTCTATTGAAGGAGCATTACCCAATTGGACTTCATTATTGCTTTGAGTTGACTGCCACTATGTTTTGAATTGCATTTGTATAACTCTTGTGTGTGTTTGTTGTTAGATGTTCTATCTTTGTTTTCCTATCTTTCCCCTTGTATGTAAACATAATTGGCAACATTTTACTAAATTGTCCATCGCATCAAGTGTTTGGATGACATGCTTAATGGAGGTAAAACAGTTCACTCTAATCCCCTCTTTCTTACCCCCAGCTTTCTTAACACCTCCTCCAAAATTCTCCAAATTGAGATATGCAGTACCATGTCCTAAAAGCAAAATTTAACTTCATGGCTTCACTGCAAAGATTACATTTGGGGGTGACTACTATAGCACTGCACAGCCCCAACAATTGTCATGGTTTAATTGGCAAATAATATTTGATTGGCAACATATTAATTGGTGTTGATATAAATAATACTGACGTGATAGCAAGGTAACACTGGAAGATACAAATTTCCAACTGTAAACATGACATGGCAAGGAAGATCATCCCCCCGCCAACCTTTTAGGCAAGAGACCCAGTCAGTTCAGGACAATAGTGCAGCTTCTTTGAATATAGTAGGCATGAAATATCTAGCTGGACTCTGAGAGCTGAAATAGAAAAGTTTCGACCAAATTGTGATTAACTTAACCCTGGTCACTGTGAACCTGGACTTTTTCCTATTGTCTCCCCACCTCACCACAATATTCAGCTGTTGTGACAACCATTATCCCCTTGTCATTCAAACACGAAGCCCATTAACTTTGTCTGGACTTCACTATTGTGTTGCAATTCCCATTGACACCGTAGCTGAGAGTGCAAGCCACAATCATACCATTGGGACATTTTTGGGGTACAAATACCTTTGATTTTAGACTGCTCAGTGCAGTCTCTCGCCATTCCATATGGCACTCTGTCCATCCAATTCTCGAATGAGAACTGTCCTTAGGTTTCTGCCTAAGCCACATTGCTGCTTTCGCCACTTCTCTCCAGACTGGTAAATATTGCCCAAATTCCTCAACATCTTCTACCCCACTTTCCTCCCTTTCCTTCAGTTAGTCCTTGTGCGAGCATGTAAGTGTTTCAGCTTTTGCATGCTTGTGTGAATCTGGTCAATAAGACACATTTTTAGTTTATATTTTATTTCTCAGCTGATTCTTTTTCTTGTGTGAGCCTGTAAACATTGGTAAGCAAGGTCTTGCTAAGTTGCCACCCCCACAAGCCTCCTATTTTTGAGCTAATTATTCCCCACTTTCAAACTGAGGTACTGTTATTGTGGGTTGGCCCTTGTGGCACCCACAGTCTGGGGTAACAATGGCAGTCAGATTTCCCAAAAACAATGAAGAGTCCATAGCACTTTCCTTAAAAAAAGGCTTCTTTTTCAGCTGTGCTACTGAATCCCACCAAAGCTTTGAATTGGAGTGTTTCTGTGACTTCTTCATATGTTCAAAATCTGTTATCCCAATATGTGGCAGATTTGAGCAATTCACATGGATGAGTTTGCAGCCAGAAATGAAATTTGCAATAAAGCATTCTTTGTACTGGGAAAAACCCAAGATTTTGACCCATTCAGTTATGTCCTCAGAGATCCAAGCTAAATTGGATGGGCCAGTGGGGGTGGGAGGCTTGAGACTGACTCTGAGTTGTACCTCAGATGCCTTAGGTCTGGGTCTTACTTAGGATTCCATTGACACTCCACTGTCCAGTTTACTATGGACAGGAATGGAACGACGGTGCCGCTGAGGAGACACGTGCCCCCCCTTCTCTTTCCTGTGTTCTTTTTCTTCTTCCTCGTTGCCTTTATCATGTTCAGCATTTTCATTGTCTGCATCCTCCTCCCTGTTGTCATCTTCCCCATCTCCATCTTCTTTGCGTTATCATCCCCCTTGACAGAAGGATGCGGGGGGAGGAGAGGTGGTGTCAGTATCAGCAGCACAATGACATATTTTCATTTTTCTCTGGCACTGATCTGAACCTCAAATAGTTTTCTTTTTCTTATAATTCCTTCAGGGCAAATGTGTCTAAGTCTTGTTTTCATCCTTTCTTCAGTTTATCCACTCTCATGTCAACATTTTCAATGTTCAGTTCCAAGTCTGTCTTCTCTGGCTCACTTCACTTCATTCTGTATATGAGTTATAGATTGTTTTATATCCTTCATCTCAGCTTTTACTTCCTTCATCTCTCTTTTTATCTCCTGATGTATATTTTTCCCTATCTGTTCTATTTGACTTCCCATCTGAGTCATCTGAGCTGCCATCTGTGCCATTTGCTCCTTTTAAAATTTGAAGCACCTCAGTGAACTTCTGGGCCAGTCATATTGGGCACATCCACTGAATCTCTTTTCCTCTTTACATGATCTGGCTCTTGTTTCCATATTATGATTTCACTATTTATCTATCAGTATCTCTGATTTCTTTATCAATTTCACTTTTCCAAGTCAAAAGGAACATTCAGCACAAGATAACACACTTACCTTGTATATTCCTCTCAAAGTCCATTCATTCCTGTATAAATTGCTGTAATTTCTCCTTTTACCTCTTAGGAATACCAAATGGCTTACTTTTCTCTGTAGAGGTATTTTTCCAGTAGGTTTTCTCATTTCAGACAAAGCAGCCAGACTATTTACATTATTTCAAGGTTGTTCCCAGTGTATATTCTACTTCAACTAAATATTGACCTTTTTTTCTGCTATAACTTTATATTTTCTCTTCCACAATATCTTATAATTTTTTAAAGAAAAAGTGTGTATATTTAAAAGCTTTAATTCCAAACTATCAATTGAACTGTCTCTTTACTAAAGTTTAAACTCTTGCTATTGTAAACAACCAAAAAAAGAAGGTTCCCAGCTTTGCTAATTCTCTCTCAGTTCTGAATTCTGAGAGGCTGGGTTTCTCTGCCCCCCCCCCCATTTCTATGAGCATCCTGTCAGTTGTTTGAAATCAAAATGTAATAGTCAACAGTATCAGAGAGTAGGCATACGTCTTGTTTTTACTTAGTATAAATGTTCAATACAAAGTAGGCATCCTTACCATTACCACTAGCTTTAAACTGGTTCTGCTTAGGGAATAAGAGATTAGAGCACACCTCTTCTGTTTATTTGGAGTGGGAGCTAAGATGTGAGAAAGATTCATGGTTTTTGTTTGGTGCCTGGTTTTTGTTTGGTGGGAGAGTTGATTTGAAGACTGAATTTCCTTTATGGGAAGGGGTATTTCTCCATTTTTTATTTTAAACTTTCCCTCTATTTGGGGATTTTCCTTTCATTTGAAACATACAAAGATATAAGAGCAAACAAAATATATCTATGTAGTGGTTATTTATAATAAAGAAAGCAATCAGTCAAGAGCAAATAGCAAGTTGGATTCTGTATACAAAGCAGTGCAATGTCTTCTAACTGGTTCCGTATGGATCTGCAACGGAAAGCACATTCACTTACAAATAAGAATGAACTGTTATTGCAATTTATGCATGTCCCTTAAAGATATCAGGTCTTTCGTTTTACAAGATTTAAATCCTTAATCAGCCCCCACAAGGTATAGATGTGCTGCTCAAATTTTTTGCCTGGAAAACATTCCAGATAAAAACTAATGTTGCTCAAGAGCAAACAGAGGCCCTTTCCGCACCTTACCTTCTTCCTGTGCTGGGGTGCGGGAATCGCACGAGCAGCCTCTGGTGAGAAGCTCTTGCGTCAGGGGTCCTTCAGCTCCACACGAGCTGCCTGCTCGCACGAGAGCCCCGCCTCTTCCTTCTGCAGTGCAGGCTGCGCTGGGGCAGAAAGCGCAACTGGCGCGGCTCAGGAGGCTCGGCACGCCAAGTAAGTGCGCACGGGGCCTGGGAGCAATGCACAATCATGCACCATTTTTGGCTTCTAGCCAAAAATTAAAAGGTGTGCGATAGCACCTGCCGGCCCCTGGAGTGTCGCGCGATTTTGAGTGCATCATGCAGATCGCTCCTCGCAATTTCACGATGCTCCAGGCACCCTTTCGCATGGAAAATGCCATGCAAAAAGGGCCCCAGAAAAGCACAAGTTTTCCTTTTATCTAAGTGGGCGATGTAGAGTGGCAATTATGGGGGGAAAATAGAGACTTCAAGATTTCAGAAGGTGGCAGAATTGAGAGCTACAACTGAACATCAATGAATGTCATAAAAAGGTAGCCAAAAGAGAGGAAGAAACACAACGTCCTCCATTTTTTTTCATCCAGAAGATAATATGGAAACATATCTTCAGCCACAACTGTAAGATAGCTAGAGTTACTGACAAAAAATTACTGATTTCTTTCTGTTTTTTGGAGGGGTGGGGAAGGCAAGGGATTGCTTGTATGAAAATGTTTAGCACAGTTAGAACATTCTACATTATTTAATTAGAAAGTTTTAAAGAAAATATATCCATGTTCCTGCAATTAATTTTGAAATTTTGAAAAGCAGAAACTATAGCTTTAAAAATATATGATTTCCTATGAAATCGCTGTTCTTATAGTGCTAGTTTATTCTGCAGCAATGCTACCAGTATGGTGTAGTTGTCTGAGTGTTGGACTAAGATTCTAGTGTCCAGGTTTCAAATCCCTGCTTCACCATGGAAACCCACTGGGTGACCTTGAGCAAGTCATACTCTGGAAGAAAGAAGGCAAAGGCCAACTCCCTTGAACAAATCTTGGCAACAAAACTTCATGACAGGTTCACCTTAGGGTCACCCTAAGTTGGAATTGATTTGAAGGCACACAACAACAACAGTTATCTGAAGGGCTGCATAGTGATGCCTAAAAAAAAACATAGGCTAGAATCCTGTTGGTTAGTCTCATATAGAGTAGACGTATTGAATCATTTGTTGCATGGTAAGCCAACACATAGGTAAATTCAGTTGATTCACTGGATCTGCTTTAGTTGAGACTAACAAGATTTAGGTCAGAGGCCGCAAGTCAACTTTACTTGTCGGTACCCAGGTATGCATAAAGTCATCAGTAGTGGCTTTGAATGGGGATTCACATTCTCATGTGAATCAAAAGCCATACCTAGTCTGGACATTCTTTGTTGGCCTTTCATCAGCAAGTAAAGAGTTTTCTTTTCCAGACAGTCTTTGGAAATAGATGTTTAATAAAAATGCTTTTTATGGTACTGTACTGTTTGCAGTCTCTGTTTTAAGGAAAGATTTTAAATGTTTTAATTCTGTTATATACCATTCTAATCTTAATTTTTGATGTTTTAAATATATGTAATTTGTGGTATTTTATACATTTTTTTTAACCCTCCTTGAATTCCAACCTGGAGAAAAGCTGGAACATAAATAAAGTGATGGATGAGTGGGTGGATGGATGGATGGATGACCTGTATCAGCATTAATTTCACTAGTTATCACTTTCTTTTATATCTCTGGTATAGATAGAAAGTGAATAGGATAAAGCATGTTTGCATAAACACATCATACATTTACAGGCATCAATAGTTGCAATAGGGTAGAATATATGTCCACATTTCTGCAGTAGATGCATTCTTAGGCTCCAGATAGGGAGGGGGTTTAGTTCCTGAATATTTGGGATGGTCTGAAGATTTTCTGTGGTAGAATACTTACCTTTTTTCCACTCTATGACTTGTAGAGGCTTTCAGGTCCCTTCTTTCTGACAAGGGCCATCTTGTCCCGTAGTTTATTTGTAGAACAAAGCTACCCAGTTTCCATTCTCAGACACGTTGTGAGGCAAGATAGCTTCACACCAGAAGTGGTGTGCTACTGTTACTTTCTGCCTGCAGCAGAAACTGATTTAAACATAGGGAAAAGAAAAAGGAAGTTTCTGTAAACTACTGACTGCTTATGGAGCATGTGCAATAGACCTCTCATGCTTCACTTCTTGTCTTTTTAAATGAAAATACTTCCTATATTTTATAATAAATCCTCTACCAAATATACAGAAATACTACTATCTCAGTGTCCAGGCTTCCTGAGTATATTTCATTTATCAAAGCAGCAGAATTCACAAGTTTAAAATAAGCTTCCAAGCATTGTCTAGGTATTTTCTTGGCAACTGTGGCAGCGTGGATGCATGCTTCATGACAGCTTCTGAAGGGCTCCGTCTCTGGTTCTCATTTCAAAAATTCAACTTGGAAATTGTCTGTCAGCTTTTGTAAAAGTACCAACGAATCTCATTCCTCCCACCCTTTTGTTATTATATATAGATCTACATGAAGAAGCAACAATAATATTCTTCCAGGGATTTCTAGAAAATGAAATAATATTATCTTTCTCCATCTGTCTTCCAGAGCAAGGACACTTTTCTAATGCTGTTTTTCTTTGCCTAAAGCCACTGGCCAGTGATTTAATACTCACCTTGTTGTAATTAAAGTCCATATAAACTTTAGCCTAGCATGATTATTTCTTCTCAGTTGTTTCACGAAAATGCCAGCAATGGCTGACCTTCTCAAAATCATTACATCAGTAAATAAAATTAGTACTTACTTTTAGACTCACACCAGAATAAATTCACTGCTGAAATTACTGACATATGGACATACATTCTGGTGTGCTTTTTGGACTAGATGGCTTCCTGTTCTCTCTTTTCCACATTCACTCACTCACTTGTTTTCTTTTACACAGAAACATACACATAACAGTTCTTCAGTTCTATGTTGTACCTTTTATATTAAATTTATTTATCTGCAACATTGCTGAAAAGAATTACCAAGAATGGGCACTGAGATGTTATGTTACCCTTCCATTATTTGGTCAGGACCTCAGAGAATTTTTACAATAAGTCCCCTTGCACCATTTCCTGTTTTAGTTAACCATCAGTGAAGAATCATTTCTCAGTTTCTCCATTCTCTGAGCATACTTGATACATAGGACAGCATGTGGATTGTTCTAATTATACTCAGTGGCTCTGGTTTTCAACATAGCCTCTTGCTAGACATTGGGAATGACAGATCTGAGTGAAAACTATTTGTTCTAATGAATTCAGAATGATGTGCTCTGATCCATTGAGAAACTGAAGTAAATATCAGCATCAAGAATGGATTCTGAAATCAATTTTAAATAAGTTTAGAGAGGTTTAGTGCAGCCAACAAATTCTGGCTCAAGCATTTCAAGAAAAGGTTCAGAAAGAGTGGAGAATTTTACAGTGGGTTTTCTTCTATCATGTACTGGATAATGCACATTCCACAAACTTAGAGGTAGACAGTATTTTATTTGTAGAAATGCAAGCAATGCATCACACTTCTTCTGAAAGTGCTGAGACTAAAGCTTATATGGAGCTTACACCTTTTATGGGTACAATTCCAAAATTTAGGTACTCAAAGCTGTGATTGGACAAAGTCATAAATCTAAGCATCACACCACTTACTTCTCAGATGGTTCACAGGCCTGTGCTCGGTTCCCACTTCTCATCATCCTTTACTGGTTTGACCCAAGCACATATTTCCTGCTTCTTATCTTATAGACACCAAAATACAAGCCTGTTCCAACTATTCTTTCATTTTTGCAAATTTTGATCTCCCCCCCCCACGGGATACATTGTAGCAATAGGCAATAAAGCAATTAGCTATTGATACTATGGCCATTTCTGCACTAGACTGTTATAGCACTATTATTCCACTTTCAACATCCTATGGAATCCTGTGGTTTGCAGTTTAGGGAGGGGTCTCAAAGGCTCCTAACTAAACTGCAAACCCCAGGATTCCGTAGAATGTTGAAAGTGGAATAATGGCGCTATAAGAGTCTAGTCGAAATGGCCTATGTAACAATCCAGGCAGGTTCAGAACAGATATGTTGTTGCAATTATCAACACTGGATACTTTATAGCAGTTATGTCTATGCTTAATGAAAATCTACAGCAGCTATTTGTACATTGGTTACAATACACTATTTTAGTACACTTCCAGGAGAACAACACATTTTCATGGCAGTGACTACATATCCTGACATCTTATTTCTGTCTCTCAAAACATGGAAAATGAAAATGTCTAGCAAAGGTACTGGTTATTTACCACAACCAGACAAAAGAAGGCACAGATAAGATGCAATGGAATATTGGATTCAAATAGTCATGTTTTCTCGTTTGGAAATGTTCGTTTGTCTATTTGTTTGTTGGATGACCACTCCCAGGATCTCCCAGCCAGCATCAGGGATTTCTATTTTTGAGAAGAGGGCAGGAAATTTTTTCTTGTAATCAATTAAACAGCCAGTGTGGTATTGTGTTTTGAGTGGCAGACTAGGACTATGGGAGACCCTGGTTCAACTCCCCAGTCAACCATAGGAACTTACTGGGTGACCTTGGGCAAGTTGCACTCTTCCACTCTGAGAATAAGGCAATGATAAACATTGCCAAGAAAACCCCATGCCTGTGTTTCCATAAGGTTGAATTGACTTGAAGGCGCATAACAATAGCAAAATAAGTGGTAATGAATTGCATTATTATCATTAGTCAAACACTGAACGCTAAACCTTTCCATTCATTTTCTGGATCTCCTTTTTGATCTTGTTGCTTCATATAGTTTAGAAAGGTATGTGGACAAACAGGATAGTAAAATATAGCTTATGACAGAAACTTCACTGATTTTTTCTAAAATCTGAATTGTACTGGCTTTGATTTCGTCCCAAACTACTCATCAAATCCTTTGCTCATAATAGGTCATTTCCGCACTAGCCTGTTAGAGTGCTGTTATTCCACTTTCAACATCCTATGGAATCCTGGGGTTTGCAGTTTAGGGAGGCCAGCCCCTCCCTAAACTGTAAACCCCAGGATTTCATAGGATGTTGAAAGTGGAATAATTGCACTATAACAGGCTAGTGTGAAATGGACAGAGTTAAAGAGCCTGTACAGATTCCTGCTTTGTTTCAGAGGCTGCAAAAGTTTGGTTTGCACTATGATGCCTCTTTGTTCTGTTAACTAACACATCTTTGGTGCTACAATAAAATGTCATGGCTTTCCCAGTATTTCCTTGGAGTAGACCAAGGTTAAACAATAGCAACAAATGCAGCACCCCCCCAAGCAAAAATTCAAGAGTGTGATTTCAGAATTGTAAAATGATTAGTAAAGTTCTTTTTCACATGAACAGTTTACCCTTAACAATTTTGCAGAGCAGCTATTGTTTTTTATGCTTGTTCTTCCAGATATTCTTAAGCATATAAAGTGGTAGATATTAGTAGAATTTAATCTGCATGTTCTATATTGTGTATGTGTGTGAAAAAGAGAAAGAGAGAGAGAGAAAGTGCACACAAAATGGATTAGGGGAATTGTAGTTATAGGTCAAGTTATAGAAGGGAAGGCACTTTAAAAGATTGCAGTTAAAATGGCAAAAATCAGTGTGCATGAACAAACATTTTAAAAGGTTATCATGTTCCTGCCTCCAAATGATTGGCAGCAATGAAAATACCTGATTGGTGATATTTCAGGGCCTTTATTTGATACACATTTGTCAGGCTTTTTGCCATGACATTTAACAAATATGGAGGAAAGAAACATGTTAATAAAAATAAAGACAGCTGAAGTGCAAGGCTATGATTTGGTTTTGTTACCAAAAAAAAAAAAAAACCAGATCCCAGTGTCAACTTTTAAAGCTGAAGTTCTCATAAAGGAATATGAAAAGAATGAATGGCATTTCATGTGTGTGTGCATATGTTCACTAGACTGTTGGCATACAGATTACCAGGCTTATGTGTTCTCAGTTAAGGAAATGACGAAAGCATTCTGTATATTCCTTTTTTTGTTAGCATAGCCTGAACTAGCCACTATGCTATGCCTATGGTGCTGGAAAAAATATTTGGGGAAGTTATTATGACAATTAAGAATTCTCCACACACTCAGAACATTTCAGGGGTCTCGAAGTTATAAACTAGAAAGCTTTTTTATTATTATTATTTTAGATAACTGGGAAGTATATGAGTTCAAGTTGAGGAGGTTTACCAAACCTCCATTATGTCCTGGGGTTTGTTCCTCATCTTTGTTGTTAATTGCCCTAAAGTCAACCTCAGCTTATGGCAACCTCCAAGTATCTCTGTTATCAACAGACCTGCTCAGGTCTTCAAATTCGGGGCTGTGGCATCCTTGGTTGAGTCCATACACCCTTAATGTGATCTTCCTCTTTTCCATCTTATCAGACATTCTCGTATTTTCTAATAAGTCATTGTCATGTTGCATTCTCTCCATGCCACTTGAATGAATGTAGAATATGCTGAGTATGATATTGATGCATATAGATGTAAAAGAAAGTTTGTATGGACATAACGTGTTATCAAATGGCTGATGTTAATCATTGTTCATTGCATTGGTTATTATCTGGGGTTGTAAATGGGCATTTGGCTAGCCTGGCCAGGAAGAGTTTTGTTTACTTAGAAGTGATAGCAGTTGACAGGTGATTTACTATACATGAATTTTAGATTGCTAGGGTTAGGAATGTAGTTAGCATATCAGAGGGATGGCAGGGAATCTCAGTACAGTGAAGAGGGATCAAAGAAACTAAAGAGGGGGGAATAGAATGGCTCAAAACCTCTGTACCATGTTAAGTGAGATACCTGGAGCAAGAGTGATAAAGATGATACAGAGAATGCAGAAATGTTTTGGGGTCAAAGCATGTGGAGAGGTTGCAATTTTAAAAAACTGGAAGTTTAGAAGAGGTGTAAGCGAGGTTTCCCCCACCCCTTCTATTCCATTGTGCCTTGGTGCACTGCATTTTGCCTGTGTTCACGGAAGACTTGCCTCCCCGTCTCTTCTGTTTTGCCTCAGTGTGAGTTCTCTGTGTTGAGGCAAAACAGATGGGAATGGGAGGAGGAGATGGGGAGAGAGGAGGTTTCATCCAAGGCTTCCCCCACCCCCCTTCCCTTCTGTTTTGCCTCTGCATACTAGCATATAAGATGGGCCCTGTTTTCAAAGGTTATTTTCTGTGAAAAAAGTGCACCTTATATACCCACAAATACTGTATTGCTTCCATTATCTTTTCATTTCTTCTTGACCATGGACAGTCCTTCCTCCACATTTGCAGGTTTGACCTTCATGAATGTGATATTCGTGAGGTGCTCACATGCCTTCCCCCCATTATTCTCCTCCCATTGTTTTGTGTTTTGCGGGCCATGGAGAAGGAAGGCAAACACGCCTGGGCAAAAGGCAAGGGAATGGGATGGAAGGCAGGCACATGCCCCCTTTCTCTATTCCAGAACTCCCCCTTCTGAGTAGTCATGCTGTGGCAACAGGCAAGAGAATGGGGGAGAAGGAGCATGTGCACCTCCCTTCTGCCCTCCAAAGCTGCCCTTCCCTTTCCTTTTCCATTGGCCCTGGTGCTGAGAACTCACACTGAGGCAAAAGGCAAGATAATGGAGGGAAGACTTTTATGTCCCTGCATACAAGTTGCTGAACAGTTGCCTTCAGGGTCGTGACTCTATTGATGCCCCCTTTTACTTTGGCTTTGCACTTGTCTTTAACTGTTTGAAAATTTTCATCCAGTTTTGGCTATGTCTTTTGTCCTTTGCATTCCTCCCTAACAATGTCCCTATTTTAAGTCCAAAGTTCTTCTGATTCCCAGTTGATTAGGCTTACTAATGCAAATCTATTTTTTTGCATTATCTTTAAATTCTACGGGATGTTATTCAGGTTTTGTCATGCTGATTGATTCAGTGTTTTTCTTTAGTTTTACTCCAGTTTTTGATATTAGCCGTTCATGGCTGGTGCCATAATGGAGTCCTGGTCTCATTTTTGCAGAGAGAAAGACCGAAGCTGTACAACATATATATTAAGAATAAAGAATGTCAGAAGTATGAATCAGGAGGTTAGACATTATAAAACAAGAAATGGACCATATAAATATTATAGTACTTGGGTGAATGAGCTAAAGAGGACAGGAATGGGAAATTTTCAGTCAGATAATTACACACTTTTATTCAGGAAATGAAAATATAAGAAGAAATGAGGTGGCATTAATAATGAGGAGATATTTTGCAAAAGCACTCAGGATATATAATTGAAATCTAAGCAAATAATATCAATAACACTCCAAGGAAAATCCATCAATATAAATATAATCTGAGCATATGTTCCAACTACAGAGGCAGAGGAGGAAGAAAAATGCTGTGCTGGAATCCAAGAGAAAGGAGATCAGACACCAAAACTTGGAATGGAAAGAATACTGTGTTCAAAAAAATGTTTGAAAAACTTGTTTTTCCAACTTTGTGAAACCCTGATGAAAGAATCCTGGA
Source organism: Iguana delicatissima (assembly GCA_948472985.1). Classification (NCBI taxonomy): domain Eukaryota; kingdom Metazoa; phylum Chordata; class Lepidosauria; order Squamata; family Iguanidae; genus Iguana; species Iguana delicatissima. Next base: position 21,444 of record CAOKZL010003338.1, on the reverse strand, counting down.
CTGAGAAGAATCCTCAGAGTTCAAGGCTTATTAATATTTATATTAATATTTCTTCATTGAAATATTTTTTTTCCATTCAGGAAATGCTGTTTCCTGTGCAGAAAATTCTGTGGAACCAAAAACCTTTGGGATAATTGAGTCTAGGATCCAAAAATGGAGCAGTAGAGTGACTCAGTTTTATGAGGCCAACAATTTGTTCATTGCAAACTCATTCTTCAGGCTACCAAAGGCATGATTGTGTACATGGAGATCATCTGATGACTGATAAGAAATCAAATAGATTACATAATTGGAAGCAGGAGAAGCTCCGTTCCTTTTACCTTTAAATACATCAGCAATTGAACATCCCTTCACCTTGAGCCCAGTTGCATCATTAGACACAGTACTACTTATACAAGTCCTCTGATCTTCCCCAGTAGTTCACTGAGTGCCTTCTGACCTGTGAGTCTTATCTTCTGGCACTATCTCTTGCTTCATTTTGGATTGTCTTATCATAGGGTTTTCATGGTAAGGCTCTTCAGAAGTGGTTTACCTGTTCTTTCTTCTGCACAGTACTAGCAAAAGTTAACTGAAGTGCCAGTGATGTTCTGTCTTAGAGATCCTCTACTAGTATCGCCACTCCCCAGTGCTGCCCAGTAGCTGTTTGGCATACTTAATCTGGATCCTCAGGAAAAACCTGTCTGACATGGGAGATACTACCGGCAGCAGTATGAACAGCAGCATTGCCTTTTGCCTTACAGGAGGACACAGCCTCACAACAACTGAAAAGCATTGCAATGGTGGGATTTCTCATGTTAGAAAAGAATAATCAACTATTCTTATATTTTTTTACTATATCATTTTTTACACTCTTGCAACTTGTATGAGCGTGATGAAGATACTATCCTGCTTCTTTAACAAACATCCTTCAAGTGTCCTTGTACTTAGTACCAAGCTACTAGTCCAATTTCATGTATGTATTATAATATTAAATATTTGAGTTGTGGAGAATAGGAAATGTTATATTGACAGATATCTCTAGAAACACCAAACGCATTTAAAAACTGGAACCAATAAGGCATCAGCAGAATCCTGTGAAAAACAGAATGCATAACATTAAGATAAAATCAGGTGGTGAACCCACGCAACTCCCATCTTAGTTCAAAGTTTCACAATTTAAAAATATGACAGATTAATGAACATCTACGTCTTTACAGTTTCCATAGCACTGCTCATGGAAGATATGAATTTTATGTCAATAGCAAGTAGAGATGTTGTGCTCTTGATGCCCAATTTAATCTAATTTAATTATCTTCACCCACTGCTAGCAGAGGAAGTCAAAAATGATGGCAGAAACTATTATTTTCTTTTAGTTGTTGAAATGTTAAACAAATTAGTAAAACAAATAAGTTAGTAAAACGAACAAAATCTTTTGTCATGTGAAATACTTGCTGTAATAAACAATACTGGACCATTTTATCAATGTATTTTGCATTATATTTCTTTGAGAGCCATTGCTGTTTGTGTCCTTTGGTTCCTCACCCACTGTCCCAGTTATATCCAAAGGAAGGGAAAATACTTTTGTTCACTGTGTATTCTAAAAAGGCAAGGTGTTTGTTTGTTTGTTTGTTTGGTCACTCCGATCCAACATTTTGAAGAAAATATACCCAGAAGCAAGGGCAAGGGCAACCTTTGTGAAGGTCTCTGGTAAACTATTATTTATGTGACTATTGTGAAGTTATTCCATATTTTAAAGGGCAGTATAGCCAGAGTGAGAAACACACTTCAGAAAAATACATCAACCATTAACCTTATCTGCCTTACCAACAAGAAAGAAGTGGGGGAAATGACAGTACCAGCAATGCAGCGACAGCATGAAAATACATTTCTAGGACACAAAAGGCAGTGAAATGCAGTTTCTGGACTTATGCTTTCCATCATTATTATTACTATTGCTTGAATAACAGTGATCAATCTTTATTTCTATAAAAACTGCCTCACGGTCTGAGTCAGTGTTCTCCTACAGAAGGAGTAGCATATACACAACTTCAGCCTGCTCCAAAAGTGGCATTATGACACAGAAGCCTCCAAAAACCACTTCCATATGACAATGCTACTGTTGAAAATGATGCTACTGCATAGTTTGTTTCTACACTGGCCACACTGATACCTTGGAAGGCACATTATACTTAAGTGAGTAGTAATGAACCACATGTTTCTCTGTTTTAAAATGTAATCATACAAGAAACCATTTCAGCAGTTGTTATACCTCTAATACTATGATGGATGAGATTTCATACTATAGTTGGGACCTAGTATAACATTCCACAATGGAAGAACATCCTCTTATTTCAAAGGACAATCTCAAGTGTTACTAACAAAGTAACATAATGACCATATACAGATATACCTCATTTAACAAAGTCTATGCATTCCTGGGCATTACTTCTATAACAGAAAATTTGGTATCAGAAACAGAAATAACATGGAAAGAATAGGGATAAATTCCTGCACCACACACACAAAAAGCAGTTGCATCTAGAACTGTGCTTTCTTTAACATACTGTGTGTAGCTAGTGAGACAGGCTTATCTGCTTTCTTCCTTTCCCTCTTGTTTTTCTGTTCACACATGCTCAGCAAGGATTCTGGAGGCAGCTGCTGTTTATTTTGTCTCCTGTAGGCAGGGACACACAACCACGGTAGGATCAGCTGAGGCTTCATCCCATTCTTTCCTAGCTCAAGTTTTATTGCATTGCTTACTACAAACACACTGGTACTGTTACCCTGTTTACTGGGGGTCCCAGGAGGGACACCTAAATAACCAAACAGCAACACACAATTTTGGGGAAAATTAGCTGGAGCACTCACTTAAGCTAGCGAGAGGCAGGGTAACTTAGCAGGATCTTGCAACCCAGTGTCTACGGAGTCAGGTCAGTCAAGCAGCCAGACTGGTTTAAAGTAATAGAAATGATGTTTTACTGCATACAAACAAATATTAAAGACACCACAGTCACACAGCTAACTAAGAAATTAGAGGTTAAGGATAGAGATTTTCAGGGGAAATGGGTGATACGACACCTGTCTAGTTGTCCTGGACCTTGGGAGAGAAGCCGGGGGTGCAGAGAAGAAGCTCAGCTCGATTAGCTGAGGGGAGCTCGCCAAGCACAGCAGCAGCAAGGCGGGATGAATCTCTTGAGCGATCTGAGGTTGCTGTGGTCTCAGCTACTGGAGCTGAGAGGAAGGCTTGCCAGATAAAGCGGCAGCAAGGCTTGATGGAAGTTCAGAGCGATCTGAGGAAGGTCTCGGAATCAGGGCTTTTTATAGGGTGAATTGGGATGCAGGCTATGCCTTACTCGGGGAAAACAATGAGTTTTGATTGTGAGACAATGTCTCAGAAAGGTCACAGTTTAGCATGATTGAGTTAAGTCCAAATTGACAAAGAGGTAGACTGTATGCAAATGCTCAGTACTTGGCCTTTAAGCTTCTAGCTTGCCTAAGTTACCTGCTCAGGGCAGGGAGTCCTTTGTAAACAGCATGCATACATAATGAGGGTGTTTGCAGAGAGGTCTCCTAAAGTGGTGATCTGGCTATTTCTGGCCTGCCTGTATTGTCTTGGGATATTGCAGCATTTGATGGCCGAGCCTAGTTCTGGGCTTGTCCAGGGGCCTCTCAAAGACGTGGAGAGAGCCAAATTATTGATATCAAAATGATATCTTTATGCTATCTCCAAGGAGGCCTAACCTGCAGTAACAGTACAGTCTGACAACAGACGTCCATGTTCCTCTAGTTCTCCTTTACCATCCTTCCAGTTCTGATGATACTAAAGAAGTTCCAGCTAGAATGATGTCAAGGAGGAAAAGATAAGGACTTGGAAAACATAAGAAGACTCCATTAAAAGGAGCTTCTTTGTCAGAGGCTTTCCTAACTGAGGTATGCCTGTACTTCAGTTCAGTAACTGTGTCTTTAATAGGGAGAAAGAAAAAGTGAGACCACATGGGGACTAGTCATTTCACTTTAGCTAGATCCCAAAAGGTTTACCAGAAGTACCTAGTAACATCATTTGTGTCTGATGCTGCAGTCAGGAAATTAAAAATTATTGAGAAATTGAATTTTTTGTAGTAAGAAAATTTCTCTCTAGACAGAGAAATCGTCACGAACTGTTAAGGTTTTCAAGCTTTTGATTCACAGTACGTATGACTGAAATTTTCATTTTGTTTGTTACTTGACAAGAGCTTATCAAAATTTAAATACTCCTTCATAAATGGATCAGGTAGTAGCTAGAGGTTTAAAAAATTGTAAAAAGTGTAGGGGAAAAAGAGACAGACATATTGAGACAGAGGGCCTTTGGCTGCTTACTTCATAAAAGTGTGGGGTTGAATCCCTGTTTATTCAACCAAGTTTCTGATGCTTGTTTTATTTATTCATGTATAGCCTACCTTTCCCCCAGTTTCGGATCTAAAGCAATTTACAGTTATAAGCTGGGATTGCCACCTCTTTTCTTTTCTTTTCTTTTCTTTTCTTTTCTTTTCTTTTCTTTTCTTTTCTTTTCTTTTCTTTGGTGGTGTGGTATGGGAATAAACTCTTCTGCTTCAATAGCTACATGTCAGGAAGGTGCAGCCTAATCCTCCATGTTGGGATATCTATGCCTATTATATCTAGCCAATGGAGAAGGATGAGAATTTTATTCATGTTTGAAAAGAACAAAATTTGCAGATGTTTTCATAAGTGGGATAGAAAGGAAATAAGATCTTTAAAAATCACATGTGGGAGAAAGGAAAATGAATGGGTGGTTCTAGCCATCACTATAAGTTTATTTAAAAAAATAAGGAAATGTTTTGGTGTGCTAATGTTGGTCAAGTAGGCTGGTAATAGATAGTGTTTTAAATGACTTAACCATTACCCTGCAATGTATGTTGTTTCATGTTCACTGTAATCTCCATGTTGCTAGTCTCTGACCAATGTGTTATGACAGATGTAGGGATACCACTGGAAACAGCAGCACTTCTTGTTCTTCCCCTCCTCCTGCTGGGAAATTCACAGCATAATGATGCTGTATCACGTGTTTTGTACTGTCACCAAACATTCCTAAAGGGGGAGAGCAATGAGGTGAAAAAGAAAAAGGGATTTGGTTTTCAACAGTAGCTACAGGTCTGACCAAAGTAGTTCTGTCTAGAGAGAAGACTGAATGTGCAGCCTACATTAGATGTGGTGCATGTTCAGCTTCTCTTCCAAGTTCTCACCTGTCTGAAGTGTGTTATACAGGACAGAAGCTCAAAGCCATTTTGAGAGTCAAATAAAATTACACAAAACTTTTGACATATACATGTAAGATCCTCTTTGTTTCATCCTCATGAAAAATAAATTATTATTCAGAACATATAAAATATTGTGGAAGTGCCCGCTCTATTTTCTTGGTCCCTCTGTTATCATCATTCTGTGATAGTTCTCTTCTGCTTATCCAAGCTGCTGAATACCCAGCCACCTCTCGTGGCAGACATTTTTGACACCTTTTGTGCAAAACTTTTTTAGTCCAATCATACCAGTCACCAAGTCCACTTGTATTTGCCCTTTCACCACAGACTTTTTAACCAGATATTACCAGATGAGTAGTGACATAGCAACCTAAAGAGCAGAAGTGTCCTTTACCAAAGAATTTATTAATGATAAATTTAATAAAACTGAAGAACAAAAGATAGTAAAGGTTTTCACAATTACTTCTCCCACCCCAGAAGCATATGGTTCAATAAAGTGTTGTGCAAAACTATTATTTATTTTCTCAGGCTGTTTCCACACTACACTGTTATAGTGCTTAATTCCACTTTCAATATCCTGTGGAATTCTGGGGTTGGCAGTTTACTGAGGCCAAAGAGTTCTCTGGCTGAGAATTCTAAATGCCCTTCCCTAAACTGCAAACCCCAGGATTTCACAGAATGTTGAAAGCGGAATAATAGCACTATAACAGTGTAGTGTGGATAGGCCCTAAGTCTAACTAGCCTGTCACAAGTATGTCACAGACTATACTCACTGCCCTGAATAAACTACTCAAACTCCAAACTGACCTGACTGCTATACCTGGCCTAACAGTTCTAACTCTATGCTCTAACTGTCAGACTCATAAACATTTTAAGTCTGTTTCAGACTATGAGCCAATCACCGTTTGCCTCCAACACTGCATGCTCTCACCTTGTCTAGTGAAATAGAACCTGATGTTCTCTTTTTATCAAGGGACTTGGCATGTTAAGGTCTCTGGCCTGACAGTGAGTAAAGCTCCCTAGATTCTGCACCTAGGGAACTAGATACACAACTGTACAGGCACCTTTCTATGATGAAGTTCTGGGAGTGTGGCTATCTGAAGTGCCTGTGCAGTCTGGGATGAGAAAGCCAGCCCAGCAGTGTGTGGGAGGGGCTCATGGCTTACAGAAAAAGTTATATAAAACCAAACTGGTTGTTGCAAATTTCAGTAAATTCTTCTAAAAGATGACCTGAAACAAAATTCCCATCCTTCCGTAGTTGTGCAGAGAGCTTTATAACACTTGAATCCAGATTAAAAAATTGTAGTTTAAATAAGGTTATACTTTCACATGAAGAATGAATCATATGAGATATGTTTGGCACTTTTTCTAAATCTTGTTTCTCAATAAGAATACTCTATTATGGACATTTTTTTCAGGGATCCTTGTAATTATGTTAGTTATCAGATATAAATATTATATAGTCAGGACAAGTTTCTTCTATTGTTTTGGCCCAAAGATGTGGTAAATGGCTTCATCCCCTGCTGCCCCTCTCATTTGAAAAAGAGGGCACACCAATCACTCAGTTAAAAAAAAAAGATTTTGCAACATATAAGACTTCCAAGAGAGAAAAATACATTAATTTAGTTTAGTTTTCACCACTGGCATGCACTTGGCTAGGCTTTAATAATGTGGAGTTCTTAATATCTTAAAAGTGGGGGAAAACATTTATCCTCCAAGCAGCCTTGTTAGAAAGAGCAACAAAAAACTCTCAATTTTGAAGATAAGGAAAGAAACATTGAAAGTTGAGTAAGTATTCAAAGCCACAATGATGGAGCCAAATGTAAAAATTGGGAATACTGGCTCCTGTTCCTTAATTTTAGATCAGATCTGGCAGTGAGAAGCACTCATGGGATTATTATTTCACTGATATAAGAAAAATGCCTTCTTCAGTACAGTTTCAATGCCCTTCTTGCAATTTTTATAATAATTCAAAGCATTTCCAAAAGCACTTGACTGGATGCTATGATTCCTAGCAGTGACTTCTTAATCCTTGCTATGATTACCATTTTTTATTTATATTTGCTTTATAGCATAAGCCATCTGAACATTTGTCTTGTAGGATTTTGCATGGGAGCATTCTTCATCTGTCTGTCTTTCTTTATCTCTGCCTCCTCTCCTTCTCTTTTTCAACTTTTCCAGTTTCCACAGAAGAAAGTTTAGCAATATGCAGGCTACAAAAATAGGCAAATTCATACAGCTTACTAAAAATAATAAAGACTACAAAAGTTCTTCCTTGTACTTTCCTTCCTTGCGCTCACTGCCAAGTACTTCCAACAAGCAAGTTGTGTTTATACTAGCTTTGCAGCTCAGGTTGAAGCAGAATAAACACCATTAAAAAAAAAAAACAGCTTCCACATCGGGAGGATGATGAAGGAGGGCTGTGAAAACATTCAGTGTCAGATTGCAGTAGCATGTCTGTTGTAAAGAATACAATAAAAGTTGAGCTGGAAAAGAATGGGATTCTGCCTCTAGAGGATCCCACTGAAGTTGTTTGTGCCTGCCTACAGCAGGCAAGATAAACAGCAGCTGCCTCCAGAATCTCTTATTGAACATGCACACGCAGAAAACAGACAAGAGGGGAAAGACAATAAGCATGCTTCTTTGGCTACTCCCAACATGTAAAATGACCCAAAACCCCATAGGTCTATAAATCTGGTCACTGAAATGGAAATCTTAAGAAAAATGGAGGCTGGTGAAAGAAAAATATGTCCTTGGAGGTACTTTGGAAATACTCTCTAGAAGGTTCGAAATGTTTTTGTTTTCTTACACAAGCCTGTTTGTTTCATTTCACATGCACATATTGTCAGTTTTGGATAAGATTTATTGAAACATTTTTAACTACTCCTCTCTTTTGTGCAGGAATCTACTCCTATTTTTCCATTCTATTGCTGCTTCTAGCACCAAGTTTTCTGTTCATGAAACAATAACCAGGAAACATCTACTTCATTATTTGAGGAATACCTGTAGATGCTTTAGTGGACATTGCTTCTTTAAGCAAAAATTTGGTACCAAAAGAAGAAATAACATAAAAAGAACAAGTTTTATTTTTTGTTAGGTGTCTTCAAGTCAACTTTGATGTATGGTTACTGTTACCCCAAAAGGTGAGGGATCTTAAGGCCCACCAGCAGTGCCAGCATCCCCTTAGGATTTGGATATTATTAGCTCAAAGGAGGCCTGCAAGATGAGGATAGTGGCAGGGTCTTTTCACCTTGTATACTAGTATTAACGTTAGAGATGAATCCAGTTAAAAGTTAAAAGAGTATTTTATTGGAAATTAATAGACACACACAAGAAATCAAGCAGTCTCATGAACTGTACAAGGCTATTGAAGGGAAAGGTGAGAAAGGTTGGATAGAGATAAATTTTGGGTGGATAGGGATATATTTACCAGTCCTGAAGTAGAAGAGCAAAGTGGGGTTCCTCAAATAAGAGTCTGAGGGTAGCATGGAGGAACAGGAAAATGGGGAACCTCGTCCAGCATGGTGCCCAATGTACTATGTACTATTAATTACCTGGGCTGTAGGTAGGGTTTTTATATCCTATTTCCTGCCCTGAAGGAGGATGCGTGAACAAAGCAGTAATTGCTTTCCCACAACTCTGACAAAGGAGTCCAGAATGGGCTGATTATCTTAACTCTAGGTGACAAAACTTTGATGGGAGTCCTGACAAGTCTCTTAATGTCTTGGTTGGGTTTGGTAAATAGGACAGTTCTCTATAGGATATGCTTACAGCAGGGGTACTTGACTGCTTCACTTTGGCATTTTCCCTTTCTATTATTGTTTGCATCTTACAGCCTTTTGAAAGGATCAGCCCAAGCCCATCAGCACTGGGTTTTCCCATCTAATCCTCTCTGAACTTATGACCTGGCCAAGCTGAGGTCATCATGATCTAGCTATGTGTGTACAGTCAGTGCTTCTCCAAACATGCTTTTGGCCACAGTGTGTCAAATTTATGAAAAATAGCACATCCCTCAAAGTGGAGGTGTTGGGTGTGGTAACAGTGACCCTATCATAGTGTTTTCTTGGCAAGATTATTCACAGGAAATTTGTCATTACCTTCATCTCAGACTGAGACTTGCTTAAGATCACCAAGTGAGTCTCCATAGCTAAGTGGGGATTCAAACCCTACTGTGTCAGAGTCCTAGTCCAACTCAAACTGCTACACCATACTGGCAGTCAGGGTTAGCTTACAGCACCACAAAAAAGATGAGCAATCTAATTTGTTTCAAAAGATGTTACATTCAAAACCGACAATATGCATGTATGAAATTTTTTTTTAAAGAAAAACCCTCTTCAGGTGGGTTTTAAACCTCTTGAAGACTTCTTCCAAAAAGCAGGGGTTTCTGTCCTTAAAAACATTTATTTTTATAAAGACTTCTTCCAAGGCTTCTTCTAACAGCTTCAGGCTGTCAGTCACTGAAATCTTGAACACTCTATTGGGAATATGAGAGATTGCCAAAGAACTCTCAGGCATACTGACTGATGCATTAGATGGAAGTTGAAGAATTCACCAGCCCATTGAAGCCCACTCACAAGGTCTAGAAAGAAATCAAACTTGGACAGGCAGAGAGAGAGAAAGACAGAAACAGAAGCCCTTTCTGCACGCGGTAATTAAGGCGGGCCAGTGCGTCTTGCCATGGAGGTCTTCTGTACCTTGGAGCGGACTGGGAGTATGGTGTCTACATCGAGGGAGATACTGGTACCACTCTATTCTGCTTTGGTTAGACCTCATCTTGAATACTGTGTCCAGTTCTGGGCACCCCAATTCAAGAAGGACATGGCCAAGCTGGAGCAAATCCAGAGGAGGGCGACCAAAATGGTGAGGGGCCTGGAAGCCATGCCCTATGAGGATAGACTTAGAGAGCTGGGTATGTTTAGTCTGCAGAAGAGAAAGTTAAGAGGGGACATGATAACCATGTTTAAATATTTGAAGAGATGCCATGTAGAGGAGGGAGAGGGCTTGTTTTCTGCTGCTCCAGAGACCAGGACAAGGAGCAATGGATTCAAGCTGCAGGAAAAGAGATTCCACCTGAACCTCAGGAAGAACTTCCTGACTGTCAGGGCTGTCTGGCAGTGGAATATGCTGCCTCAGAGTGTAGTAGAATCTCCTTCTTTAGAGGTTTATAAGCAGAGGCTGAATGGCCATCTGTCGGGAGTGCTTTGAAGGTGTTCCTGCATGGCAGGGGGCTGGACTGGATGGCCCGTGTGGTCTCTTCCAATTCTACATTTCTATGATTTTATGATTCTAAATGCACCTCATGTGGTGGTAAAGCACGCTATTTGAAAACTGGAAGAAATCGGTTTTCCAATTTTCCACATCAATCCAATTCATACTTTCACAGTGGTGCAGACACGTACATTCGTGCCAATGCGAATTGGTGGTCAGGGGAGGGCTCATGGGAGGGGCCAGGGGGTAGAATGGACTTACGCATGTACACAATGATGTACTAAACCATGGGGGGGAGGGCCAATCACAGCCGATGGGGCAGGGTGAGGGGAGTAGCGGGAGTGGCCACAGTGGAGGCAGTGTGGATTCATGAACTCGCACTCCTCTGAATCAGAATGGAACATATGCAGTAGCTGTGCAGAAGGAAATGAGGGAAAGTCCACCTTGTTTTGACCCCAGAAAATCTGGTAAGAAACAGCACGAACCGATTCACCAGTCTCGTGCGGAAACGGGCAGAGAGAGAGAGAGATGCGAGGGCAGCTGAGACTCCAAAGAACAAATGAAAGCTATGTGATGCAGGAAGAGAATAGGTGTGGACAGACCCACAAACAAACAGGAAGTTACCATATACAAGTTATGCCTGAACTCCTTTGAAGTGGCAAGCAATCTAACCACCAGTGACTGCATGCATGCAAAGGTAGCTATTTCCAGGGTTAGCATATACATTACTAAGGTGGGAAAGGGCTAGCGAAGTCCTCTGCACCCGCTTCATGTCTCTTTCTCCATGGGTAGAGTTTCTTTGGTGGTCTCTGATTGGCATAATTCAAAGTACTGCTTTTAACCTATAAAGTTCTATATGGCTTATGTCCAGGTTATTTGAAGGACTGTATTCTCTCTTTCCAACGTGCCTGCATTTTGAGATCTATTGGGGAGGCCCTTCTCTCTGCCCCACCACCCTTACACAGGAGAAGGCCTTCTCAGTGACTGCCCCAAAACTCTGGAACTCCTTTCCCAGAGAATTTAGACTGCCACCTACGTTACTCTCTTTCCCTAAACAGTTGAAGATCTTTCTGTTTCAACAGACTTTTGAGGGCTGGTTGTTTAGGTGGGATTGGCTTCGTATAATATGAGGGATATTCTATTTGTGCTGTTGTGTTTTTTATTATTCATGTTTTTAACTGGTTTTATTTATTTATTTATTTATTTATTTATTTATTTATTTATTTATGATAATTTAGTCACTTTTTCATTTTTTGTATTTTGTGAATTTTTAACTATTTTTTAATCAGTTGTAATCCACCTTGAGTCCCAAAATAGCGGGGGGGAGCAGGATAACAACTACAACTACAACAATTTGCACTGTAAATACATTTGCACTGTGGTAGTCCTTTCTCAGCAACTGAAAGATTTAGCCTCCTGTCAGATTTGTAACTGCACATGGGGAGATGAGTTATTACTACACCTTTAAACCTGGTGAGTGGGATCTCTTGATTTGGCACCACTGAGAGGTTTTTCTCTACCACTGAGTGGGAAGAAGCCCACTTTGTAGCCATGTATACCTAAAATCTTCATAAGAAGGAGTTTTGCTAGCAGAGCACTAATTAACTGAGGTATATCAGTACTTTCTAATACTAAAAATCCTCTGAAACACAATTATTAGCACAAGTATGTTATGCTAACCCAAAAGAAAGTGTAAAATAACAGATTTCTAATTCACTTTTTGATCTCAGGTTCAGAAATATTTATATGACAAAATAATCAGAGGAGGGATCAGTTGTGAATAGCACATGCATTATAAATGGTTAGTTTTCCCATCAATAAGCACAGAATAAAGCACAGACAGACTGGTTTCTTTGTTTGTTGACATATCTTTTGCTGTTTAATCACCCATATTTTTACCTGAATTCAAAAACTGATCAATTCATTCATTCAGCTTTGTGCATGTCTTCAGCTCACATGCCTACTGTTTATATGCACCAGAAAAAGAAACAAACTTTTTTCTCGTTTGTATCACTTCAGAATGCAGATAGGCACTGTCTCTTCACTTTAGATGTAGATACAGATATAGATATAGAAACAGATGTAGGCAGATTTAGATATACCCTTGCAAGCAAAGGATAATGTATGCTGATCAATTTTTTGAAAGCATACTTAATGCTGTCACATTCATTCTGAAGTTAAAGCAACAGGGGTTCCCAGTCTTGAGCTATGTTCCTAATCTCGATTGAGGCACCATGTTGATTTCCTGCCAAAACTGTCCATCATGTCCTTGTTGCAGTTTGCCCCTCAATGATGCTTACTGTGTTGGGGCTGCTCTAGCTGCTTTTCCTGCAATACAAAGGTGGCCCTTGAAAAAAATGGAGAGAAGACCTTGGCCTGCCAACTGTTGTACCTGATATGCCAGTCTTTTATGTGGAGAGATGAGTTTGGTTATCATAGAACAGTGCATTGTGTGTTTCCATATTTGCAATCTGAGGTGTTACAAATCACAGGCAGTATTAAACACTCATCTGCTGTTTATACATCTGAGTTCTGTTAGTAGAAAACCAAACTGGAAGATTTATTTGTTTTAATTTAGCTCCTGCCATTTTCCCAGTACACGATCCAAGGTAACTTAAAAGAAATTAAACAAAATACAGCTAAAACCTATTTGACACAATAGCTTAAAAATTAAATAATTCTATTAAAAATACTAAATTAAAACAGTCTTAGAATACATTAACCCATAGTAAAAAAATATATAGAAACATAACACACCCCTTTAAAGGGCTCTTCTGCCACAGTAAGTTAGGTACCAAAGGCTTGCTTAAATAAAAAGCTCTTTGCCTGCTGGTGGAAGGAAAGTATAGAAGGGGCCAGCTGAGCCTCCTTTGGGATGGAATTCCGCAATTTGGAGAGCCGCCATATAGTCACAAAATGCACCTATGATGGTGGCACAGTGGAAAGAAAGGCTGTCCCCAAAGGTTTCAGAAATAAGTCCTGGTCGTAGAGAGAGATTCAGTCCTTCAGAGAGGCTAGACCAAAGTCATGTAGGGCTTTAAAGTATTTCGAATTGTGTCTAGAAATGGACTAGTAGCCAGTAGCCAATGAAGTGTCTCACTTCAGTTGCGACACACTGATGTTCTCTTCTGAAAGACTACTCATTACTAAATCTCTATTAACATAAGTCATTCTGCCACATAAGTTAAACTTCAATATTGACACATAAAATAACATTCTGTGTCAATGTCAAAGTTTAACTTATGTGGCAGCATCTCCATGAAAATGTGAAAGTACATAAAGGTCAGTATTGTTAGTGGTCAGTGATATGGAGCTGTCAGATATATTACCAAACAGGGGCTGAATAAATCAATACTTCCTAGGGGAGCAATTTCCTAAGTATTACTATTCCTCTCAAAATCTAACTCTCATGATTGAATTCACAACTGTTCTCTATGTTTGTCAGCCATTTTAGTATTTTTAATAGAGCATATTCTATTGTGAGCATGCCTGGCTCGGAAGTCTTGACGAAATCCTTCATAGATAGTACAAACAATACTGGCTGATTTCACTGTTGAGAAAATGATAGCTTCACCTTCTCTATTCCATTCCTTCTCATACTTCAGCTTTTGTTTAGTGCTTCCTGTGTATCTACAGACTATAAGCTCTCATACATACCCACACACACATACACACACAAAAAATACTGCTGCAAAGAATACAAATGAATCAAGTCTTTAATACAATCCAAGCTTCAAATAAGAGCATTACATTTTTTTACATTCCAGTAATGTATTCTTTCCCCAACTCATTGCACAGTTTTACTCCTCCTGCATGATTAAATTCTTTTTCCATGTACTGTGGATTTTCAATTCAAAACTAGTAACAGCTCATATTTTTCTTTCACAATTTATGGATTTTTTTTCTTTAACTTGGAATTTCAGTAATCCATTTTATCAGCAGAGCATCCTGACTTAAATTGTAGCTTGCATTCAACTGGGAACCGTGCATTCTTCTGTCTGTAAGAACTGTCATTATCTTGTAATGACAAACCCTTGCTTTTTCACTGAAATTTGTAGCATTTTCTCCCTATGCCCTATCATTCGGGGGAACTTATTTGTATAGTATCATTATTTATTATATATATTGCTCAGAATAATCTACTTTTATAGCTAGGAAAACAGCAATATAATTTCACAGTTCTTGCTTAGACATCCTTTTGGTTTGGAGCTACAATTCTGAAGTTACATCCTGCAGATTATAAATAATGGATTAGCTTGTAATTTAAATGTGACCCTTTTTTATGAGACTGGAAGCCCAAAATAAGTATGGTTTTGAGTAGTTTTATTAAATGTCAGGCTGCATTTGATAGGTTATGCACAAGATTTTGGAAAGGTTTGGACTGAAGGTATTTGACACTGATGGGGGAAGATCAAGTATAGTTACTAAGTGTGGAGGTGCTTTATATGCCACGGATTCATATTAACTATTAAAAGATGATACAATAGACTCCTTAAAATTCCAGGTTTGATTCCTTCTTTTTACTAAAAAAAGATTTTTACAAAATGGTTCCAAAAATAAACAGAAATATGTGATGGCTGCATAAATGTGTCAATTTTTCCCTCCACTCCACTGTCTACTGTCTAGTAGTATGGAAAAATGACTTGTTGGAAAGTATTTTTGCTTTAAAAAGAACATCAACTCCTTATGGCACAATCTAGTTAAATTTCCTCATATTTAACTGTTGTGGATGAAGGCCCAAGCTGCTTGCCTTTTCATGCTGGAGCATGATTGAAACTCCCTATGAGTACAATTCCTGCCACTGATGTGGGCAGAAAATAACTGTGAGGGGTTCCCTTCTTGTTAAATTTGGTAAGATATCATCCAATTCCTTTGCACAAAGCAAGATTTACACATTACAAACCACTGTTGGCAGGTTGTGTATCTACATTCCCTTTATAACCCACAAGGAAATAACATAGCTTATCTAGAAGAAATTGAACTATTACTCAACTGATCTTTGCAGTTGGAAAGTCCCACCCCGCTCCAACTCCACACTACAACTTAAATTTCATTTTGCTTTGATGTTTCTCGGCAGACATTTTCCTCTGTTATAACATCAGGTCAATCATGCTCTGAAAACATTCAGAGAGAGGGCTCAATCATTTCAGATTAATCCCAGAGATTCCATACTTGAGTTACCAGATGTTGTTGAACTGCAGCTTTCATAATTCTAGACATTTGCCATGCGGGCTGGATATTTGTCATCCTGCAATTGCTTGGGACCCAAGATATGGAACATCATTTTCACTTAAAATCCTGCTTGAGAAAATGAGCCCACTAAGATATTCTCATGGAGATATCATTTAGGTCAGTGGTTCTCAACCTGTGGGTCCCCAGATGTTTGTGGACTTCAGCTCCCAGAAGCCCTAGCCATTATGGTTAATGCTCAGGGCTTCTGGGAGCTGAAGTCTAGAAACATCTGGGGACCCACAGATTGAGAACCACTGATTTAGGTAGTGCAGTTATGACCGGTGGATCCATTTGTAAGGCTCAGATTCCTGTTGAGCCTTATTAGTAGATTTGGATCCAGAAAAGTGAGAGAGATGAGCAATTCTTAGTAAATGTTACTAGATGTATGCTAAATGTATAACTCTAAATGTGAATTTGGAAGTAAAGTTGTAGATTCCTACTCCAGCAAAGCATCTCCGCCCTCCGGAAAAAAAAAAGGCTAGAGAAATAATTCTTGGCAGGATTCAAAACATTAGTAATTCAGATGTACTCAAAATAATATTTAGAAAAGGTTTTTTTAAAAAATTAAGCTAGATGTAAACAAACTGGTATACCTGCATCTATTTACTGTAGTGGCAGATAATTTTTAAAACATTTTGGAAGGAGCTGCCATAGGATCATGTGATCTTATGTTCATGGAGAGTAAGGGCCATCTTTCCCATCTGTTTCCCTCAAGATGTTTTTGACTTTAATTCCCATTGCCTCAAGCCAGCATGGCCAGTATGTGCCACACCCCTTGACTTCTCCACATTTAGTTGCATTGCAACATGGAATTCAAGTGGATTTAATTGGGATTGTTACTACTTGATGTACACAACATACTCAACACTGTTGAAGGTACAAAAGCTAAGTATAAAATCATAAAAGCTAAGTAAGCAAAAAACAAACTACTGTATGACATTGCTGTAACACATAAACAAACTATGGTGCACCCACTTCCCCAGAAGTCATATAAATAGTTGAATTGAGTCCACTTGTGTGCAATTCCACAGACAAATGATCTCAGATTAAAGACATCTATTTACTGAAGGTGCCACAGTTTGTCAGAGGGCATTGTGAAAATCAAGGAGCTATCAAACTCAAATGCTTTGTATCAATCATAGCGTTAAATATTTTGTGTAGTATATTTAGTGATAATGGGAATTCAATCAATTTCAATGGCAGGTTGTAACAAAACAAAATGTGAAAAAGTCAGGTGTGTATGTGAATATTTCTGCAAGGGTGTGTCCACACTGCACAATCATAGCAGTTAGATGCCATTTTAACTTCTATTGGTCCATCCTATAGAACCCCAGGATTTGTAAACTGGCAAAGGGTTCTCAAAATTCTCTGCAATAAAATTCTAGTGACGTAATATAGAGGAAGGCAAGTCACTGCAGTATAAATCTGAAGATTCCATGGGAAGGAGCTGTGGCAGTTAAAGTGGTATCAACATGCTGTAAGTGTGTAGTGTGTATGTACCCCAAGACAATTTGTCTGTGTATCATGATATTCATCCATAACACTCTTGATTAACCATGATGTAACTTGAAGTTCTATACAATTTTATATTGTTTTACTCAGGAAAGGGCATATTCTTAAAGGGAGCATGTTCATTAGACTTGAAAATGTTTGAGAATTAGGGAGAAGGGGGCCTGACATCAGAAAAAGGCTTCCTTTTAGTGTATAGTGGTAGAGTGCCCAACTTGAACTGAGGAAAGAGGCATTTAAATCCCATTCATCCATGAAACTCAATGGGTGACCTCTGCCCTACCACTGTGGCCCTTTTCAAATGACATTTTCCATGTGAAAGGGCGCCTGGAGTGTCACATGATTGTGAGGAGCAATCTGCATGACGCACTCACAGTTGCGCTATGCTCCAGGGGCTGGCAGGCACCGATCGTGCACTTTTTCATTTTCGGCTAGAAGCCGAAAATGGTGTGCGATCGCGCATTGCTCCTGGGCCCCGTGCACACTTACCTGGCATGCGGAGCCTCCGGAGCTGTGCCGGTCATGCTTCTTGCCCCAGTGCAGCCTGGGAAGGTCCCAGGCTGCACTGTAGAAGGAAGAGATGGTGCTCTCGCACAAGCAGGCAGCTCGTGCAGAGCCGATGAACTCCGGATGCAAAAGCTGCACACGTGATCCCCGCACCCCAGCTCTGGAAGAGAATAAGGTGCGGAAAGGGCATGTGTCTCAGCCATACATATCTCACAGTGTTGTAAAGGCTACATAAATATAGCACCATGATTCCATTCAAACTGATATGGATGGATCTTACAGAACCTGGGGAGTTGTAGATTAGTGAGACCCTACAGGTTCTTTGAGAAAAAGATAGACACAGAGGTGAAAAATAAAAAAACAAACAATTCCTTGTTTTCTTTATCATTTTTTGTTTGATGTGCATTTCCATTTTGGAGTAGAGATCAAAGATATTCTTGTGCATAGCATGAATTTTATTTATGTTTGTGTATATCAATAAAATAAGTACATTTTCTATATATCACTGTATTATATAAATTCGGTGATTGGAAAAAAATGTGTTGTATGTATGTTTCTATGAAACCTTTGCATTTTTCAACAGCATGCTTCCCACAGGTTTTATCATGCTGCTTACATTATAGAAGGAATAAATGTAAAAAGAACAAGTAAACCCCACTGGTCAAACAGAAAATAAATTAGCAAGCTGTGTTTACTTTCCTCTACACAAGTGCTATAAAAACCTCTTAAATGTTCCATGAAACACTTAAATTGCATGTATACTACTTGAGCATAAATTCCACCAACATAGTGGCACTGAAGTCTGAGTAAACATGAATACAATTTCTGTATGCTTTAGGCAACAGCAGAAATATACCAGTGTTTTCCACAATAAACATATACAATCATAGAATTAGTTAGAAGAGACTCCAAAAACCATCTAATCCAACTACCTGCCTGTGCAGAAATTCAGTTCTAAAACATCCCTCTTATGGGATCATCTAACCTCTGTTTATAAACCTCAAACAAAAGAAAGTGCACCACCTCCCATTGGAGTCTATTCCGCTGCTGAACAACTCTCACCACCAGGAAGTTCTTCTCAATGTACATTCAGTATTTTCTTTCTTGTGATTCGAATCACTATTCCAATCCATAATTTAAAATCTGAATATTTATACGATTCTTGTGAATCAAAATTAATTTGGTACTGTGTTTATTTAAGAGAGTAATAATTACAAAACTAATCAAGTGTTATACCTAGTTTAGGCTTATTAACAGTGCAGTCCTATGAACTTGTTCCTCCTCCTCCCTGCCTTAGTCATTCACCACTGCTGAATAGGCAAGCAATGACAGCAGCAGGAAGGTGGAGCCACATTCTTCATTTGCCTTTTGCTCTCCCTCCTTGAGACACAGAGGAAGAGGACAAATGAAAGAATATGGGGACAATGGCAAAGAGTAGAGATCCCACTCAAAAAGAATGCACCATCACCACCACCACCACCTGCAACCCAGGGCCAGTTCTTCTAGATATTTCTTTACTGGGCTTGCATCAGGCCTGGTGCAATACAGAGAGTTTATAGGTTAACCTCTAGTTTGAAACTCCCTGAACACCTGAAAATAGAAAGGCTTTGGGCAGTGGTTCTCAACCTGTGGGTCCCCAGATTTTCGTGGACTTCAGCTCCCAGAAGCCCCAGCCACTATGGTCAATGCTCAGGGCTTCTGGCAGCTGAAGTCCACGAACATCTGGGGACCCACAGGTTGAGAACCACTGGCTTTAGGTGAGGTGATTAAATAAAATAAATAGCCAGGTTCCAATTAAAATTATGCATGACAGAATACTGTCATATACTGTTATTATCATTTTTAAAATCAACCGTAGTATGCATTAATTTTTTAAAAATCTTATATTGATACATAATTAATTTCTGAAGAAGTTCCTCATTTTTAATATCATGGAATACTTACGTAATTACTCCAGTCTCAAAACCCAGAAGAAATGTGTGTGTGCCTGTGCATAGACATATATGTAAGTAATGAAATGTATTTTTCCAGCTTCATGGCAATCGGTTGGGAAATATTCAGGAATATATGCGCTATTTATGGCTTTCTGTACATTTCTGATTGTGTCAACTGAGAATAGCTGGCAGTGAGGAAAGCACTGCATATGTAAGTCTTAGGCCCTTTCCACACGGGGGTAATAAAACGTTTTAGCGCATTGTAGCGCGATATCTGACGGAGGTCTTCCATACCTTAGAATGCGCTGAGTCGTCTTTAATTTTTCAGTTCCACACCTCAATCCGCTCAGAAACGTCTCCAACTGTGCTAGCACATGTTTTTTAAAAACCAGAAAAAAAGTGTTTCTTTTCCCCCTGAGCCGCGCAATCACGTGCTTGCTCACTTGTGTGGAAGCGCAGATTCGCGCTGATTCACCCCTGAGATGAACGGGGGGCGGGCCGTGGGCGTGGACAGGTTCGGCAGTTGGCCCGCCCCACAAAGAGCTGGACGGCGCCATTTTTTAATCCTCGCTAAGCAAGAGCCCACAGCAAGAAAAAGAAAAGAAAAAGCATTGCAGGTACACTAAATTGGACTTATTTCTTTACTGTCCATCTTAAAATCGCCTTTTGATGTTTCCGTGGGGATGTTGGAGCTTCAGGGGACTGTGGATTTATTGCTTTCATCTGGTGTCGGCTATTGGGGGTGGGGGTGGGGTGGGAGGGAATTTCTTGGAAAGTCGCCTCTCTAGTGACACCGCCATTTCACAACCCACCACAAACCGCTGGATGTGTGAGCCAGGGGGAAAGGGGGGCCGCGGCGGCGGTGGGTGGGGGTCCTTCGGCACCCTGCCCAGAGGGCGCTGGACGGAAAGGGCAGCATGGTGGCCGCCAAGGGGTCTCGCGGGAAGCCTCGGATTAATGGCGCCTTCACTTTGAAAAAGCACTGCGGGGATATCATGTAAACTAGAATTACAGGTTTGGTAAATTGGGTTTATTTCTTTCAAACTCCCCCCCAACATGCCATCGCAGATGAAAGCAAAGAATCCACAGCCCCCTGAAGCTTCCAGACCCCGACTGAAACTTCAGGGGGCTGTGGATTTTTGGAAAGTCTCCTCTCTATCAATACCGCCATTTCACAACCCACCACAAACCGCTGGATGTGTGAGCCAGGGGGCAAGAGGGGCCACGGGAAACCATCTGGGGTGCTCCAGACGGAAAGATGACCATCTGCTTTGTGTACACAAGCCTCCCCAAAACCCACGATTTGCTCGCAGGTGAATTCCCGGTGGCCCGTCCTTCAAAGCTGAGAGAGGGATCACACAAGGAACACTCCGTGGCGAAAAACCTCCAGCTTCCAGTTCTCCAAAAAGCCTGCAGCCCAAACTGGTTGCCTGGCTTCTCTTTCAAAAGAAGCAGTTGCTTCAAGTACTAGCAGGTATAGGCCATAAGCTGTATGTGCGTTCCTTCAAACCATGGATTTCAAACTGCTTTCTGAAGTAAAAACTCCAAGGTGGTTTGGCTGGCACATTCCTCTGAAATACAGCCCACAGCACAAGACAGTCAGTGGTGGTCTCCCATCCAAGTTTAAATCCTAACACACCCTGCTTAGCATCCTAGGTTAGCATGGGATTTGGGGCCTGTTCACACGATCTTTAAGTACTTTCCACACCTGTGTGGTATGGTGATGCCTTGCTACGGCGGGCGGATCCAAGTCAAACTGTAGACTGCTTCCAAGGGTGAACTGGTTATATGCAATCACTGAAGACAAGTTACAGGAACGCTTG